>JAQFZU010001189.1:0-15108 GCA_034696185.1 Henia vesuviana | reverse complement strand
TTTTGAATTTGTTTTGAATTTTGAATTTGTTTTGAATTTTGAATTTGTTTTGAATTTTGAATTTGTTTTGAATTTTTAATTTTTTTTGAATTTTGAATTTGTTTTTAATTTTTTTTGAATTTTGAATTTTTTTTTTAAATTCAAAAATTCAAATTTTAAAAATTTGCAAAATAAATTTAACCGCGCATGCGCTAAAAGCATAAAAATTTGTGTTGAAACGTTTGTCGGAGGTCGAAGGGGGTAAATAGTTGGGGGTAATTCGAAGGGGTCGTTTAGAATTGAATGGAGGTGTTGTGACGGCTGAGAAAATTGTCTTAAATGGAGCTGTCATCGGGTCCCCGTTGAAGCGGCGTTGAAGCGCTCACAATCGATTCTTTTCGTTTCATATTTACGAATGGACGACGACCACTGACTGCGCCAACTACCAAATATCGCATTGTTCGACATAAATAGGCCTAACGTACAACGAAATAGGCCTAAATCGAAAAATAGGGGGGTGATGAGTGTTAAAAGGGTTGTTATTGGCGTGGGAGTCGTCGTTTGCGCGTAATTCGATCTCGCGAGATGATTCGTTATCGCGAAACGTGTCATCTGGCGACTAAACTCTTAGGAAAAACAACAACAAAATTGGGCAAATTGGCCTTAAATAAGCCTAAAATTACGATCGCCGAATGGCCGTTACCCATAATTCGCGGGGTGAACAAAGGACGACATTTTGCAATTTTTTTATTTATTTCCTTTAACAAAACTTAATAAAACTATCAAAAAATCAATAACAAACTTAGCAAAAAACAATAAACTCACCACAAACTGAATAAAACTAGCAAAAACTAAATAAAACAAAAAGAAAATTTAAATTTTTACCCGTCAACGAATCCTGATGATGTTTGCCCGCATCGAAATTAAGCACAGCCGCAGCCGCAGCAGCAGCCGCGGCCGCGGCCGACGCCGAATTGCCCATCGAACCACTCCCGATCGCCGACGGTAGGAAAGCGGCCGCTGCTGCTGCCGCTGCCGCGCTATTGAAATACACTCGGCCCGGATCTCCGAAACACTGCGGCTGCTGATGGTGATGATGATGCGGCGGTAGAAAAGCCCTCGTCGAGTAGGCGACCGACAGCGGCGGAGGCGGCAGCGGCGGCAACGAGCGCGGCCCGACACTCGGCGACGGCTCCGAGTTGAGTCCGAGAAGTTCCTGAATAGCGAACGGCGATCGCTGCAACATTGTCGGCGGCGGCGGCGCCGATAGTACTGAACTTGGCGCCGCCACGTGGATCGTTCGTTCGCCGCCCGCGATGCCGTTCATCGCTGCCGGCCAAAGTGAACGTGACGCGGCCAACGTTGGTCGTCGTTCGACTGCCGACGGTCGACTGAGTTCTCGCCCGGGTCGGGGTCGGCGGTCGTGATTAGTCATTGTGTAAGCGATTGAATTTACACGCCCATTTACGGTCAGTGGGATTGGCCAATGGGGAGTGACGGGGTGTGGTGATTGACGGGTGAGGGTGCGATTTGATTGGCTGGTGTTTGACGCGTGCGCGGTTGGGTGATTGGTGGGCACAGTTCGAGGTTGGGTTTACGGTAGGGGTTTGTTTAGGGCTTTTTTGGGGGTTTTCGAGGTTTTTAAAGGGAGGTGGGGGTAAAGGGGGTTTTTGAAAAGGGTTGAAAGGGGCTTTTTGAGGGGGTTTGGTGAGTGCGGGTGTTGTGGGGATGATCGATGGTGTTGGTGGGAGTTGTGTGCCTTGTATGTGGCGACGACTAGTGGCGAGTTGGGGAATTTTTTTGTTTTAATAACTTATTAAATGTGTTATGGATGTTTAAGGTTTTGAAATGTTTGTTGTGGTGTTGAAGAAATTAAAATGGCGTCGGGTAATTTGTGTGAAATTAAGATGGAGTCTGAAATTTTTTTTTTTTACTTTTTATTTAAAAAATTAAAATGGCGTTTAAAATATTTTTTTTTTTTACTTTTTATTTTATAAAATCAAAATGGCGTCTAAAAACTTTTTTTTTTTAAATTTTGATTAAAAAATCAAAATGGCGTCTACAATTTTTTTGTTTACAAAAATCAAAATGGCGTCCAAAGAAAAGTAATTTAAAAAAAAAAATCAAAAAAATCAAAATGGCGTCCAAAATTTTTTTTCACTATTTATTACAAAAAAACAAAAATGGCGTCCAAAAAAAAAAAAAAAAAAAAATCAAAATGGAGTCCAAAAATATTATTTCACTTAATTTATAAAAAAAAAATTTAAAAATTCTAAAACCGAAAATGGCGTCCACCAACTCCCCCCTTAATAAAGCCATTAACTTTCTAACACCCCCACAAATTAAAAACAAAAAAAAACTCACTTTAATAACCTAAAATAACCCCCCTCCCTCATTACAACGACGCACCACACGTGTCCCATGTCACAACCAATCAGCGCATAACCCGTGTTTCACACCAGGCGGCACCCGCCCCCATAACACGAGCAATCAGCATCGCCCTCCCCCGATCCCATCCCATCCCTTCCCCCTCCCTCCGTCCCGTCTCGTCGTCTCATCCGCACATGCGCAGTAATCATCTCTAAACCCCGTTAGTACAAAGCAAATTAACCGTCGCCGTTCGTCGTCGGTGAATGACATTTCGGCTCGTTTGCGCCCATTTCGTCATTAACGACCAAATTGGGGGGAGGGGGGGTTGGGAAAAGTGTTGGGGGAGGGAGAGGGGGTTGAAAATGTCCGTCGGTGACGTGACGCGCTGTCAAACGCACGCGTTGCGGCGAAGGAAACGCTCGTGTGGCAATAATAAGATGGCGGAGGGTGGGGGGAAAAAGAAAAATGGCGAGTCAGCGTCTAATTGCGAACGTCTTTTATCATCCGTCAGTTGTTGTTTGTTGACTTTGAAGTTTTTGTGAAAAGTGTCGAAAGGTGGTGCTTTGGTCAAAGGGTTAACGGGTTTTTAAAATGGGTTTTCAGGGGGGGGGGGGTGTTGGGGGATTTTGATCGGAAGTTGAAATAATGACCAAAAAACCAATTTTTAGAACATTAAAAGATTCAAAAGCTCCAAAAGCTTCAAAAATTGAGAAAAATGTTCAAAAATTCAAAAATGTTCCAAAAATAAACCAAAAAAAGTTCAAAAAATTTCTAAAACTTTAAAAAGTTCAAAAAAATAAACCAAAAAAAAATTGAAAACATTTAAAAATTCGGAAAAAATTTTAGAAAATGTTCAAAATGTTCAAATATTCAAAAAAAGTTCTAAAAATAAACCAAAAAAATTTAGAAATTTCTAAAAGTTCAAAAGATCCAAAAAGTAAAGAAAAAAATGTTGAAACTGTTCAAAAATTAAAAAAGGTCAAAAAAAATCCAGAAAATGTTCAAAAATTTCAAAAAAGTTCAAAAAAAAAAACCAAAAAAAAAATTTAAAAAATCAAAATGTTCAAAAATTCAAAAAAAAAATTTCAAAAATTGAACCAAAAATATTCAAAAAATTCAATAAATCCAAAAAATGTTCAAAAAATTCAAAAAAAATCAAAAAGTGTTCAAATGTTCAAAATATTCAAAAAATTCAAAAAAACCAAAAAATGTTCAAAAAATTTAAAAAATCCAAAAATTGTTCAAAATATTCAAAAAATTCAAAAAATCCAAAAAATGTTCAAAAAATTTAAAAAATCCAAAAATTGTTCAAATGTTCAAAATATTCAAAAATTCAAAAAAGTTCAAATGTTCAAAATATTCAAAAATTCAAAAAAGTTCAAATTTACTGCTCACTCTTTCAACCAAAACTCAAAATCATCTAAAATCATTTAAAATCGTTTAAAATCGTTTAAAATCGGCTAAAATCGGCTAAAATCAGCTAAAATCGTTTAAAATCGGTTAAAACCCAATTGACAATATAAAATCCAATTGATGAATACCCCACAAGCGCCCACCAGCGCCACTAGCGTCAACAATACCAAATTACACACAATTCATTCGTAACTTTATTTTAATTCGCTCGATTTGATTATCGTTCTGAAACGAGAATTTATTAAAAGGCGTCGTCTGCCGACGATTTATGCCCGACATAAATCGTCGACTCAACCACCCACAATTCACCTCGCCACAACGAAACCGACGACCGTCGTCGTTTAAACCCGACGCGAGTCAAATGCAAACAACGGACAACTGGAAAAGGCGAAATAAAAGAAAAACGGAAAAAATAATTTTAAGGGACTTTTTCTCGTTTTCTAAGGGTTTTTAAAGGTTTTGTTTATAAGAATGAGGTGTTTCGCCATTAATTATCAACATTTGGTTGCTTATGCGAGCATGAAAATGCGCGTGCGCCGTGTGCTCGAAGCAGCTGGTGGAAAAGGCGAATAAATCATGGTAATTTTAATATGTTTCAAAATGTGCATTGACGAGATGTGCCAAATTATTCTTTTCTAAAACATCAACACAAATGCTTTTTGCACTATTTAAAGTTTACGGTTTTTTGGGTTTTTTTGGTTTTTTGGTTTTTTGGGTTTTCGGGATTCGTGGAAAATCGCGAGTTTGATCGGATTTGGAATTTTTGGTTGGAATTTGGAAAGTTTATATGTTTTCGGAAAGGTCTCGTCGAGCTGGTTCCGGATCACCTATTGGTTTTGAACAGGAAGTGGTTTTTTGGTTTTTTTTGGGGGTTTTTGGGATTCGTGAAAATCGCAAGTTTGATCGGATTTGGAATTTTTGGTCGGAATTTGGAAAGTTTATATGTTTTCGGAAAGGTCTCGTCGAGCTGGTTCCGGATCACCTATTGGTTTTGAACAGGAAGTGGTTTTTTGTCAAGAAAATGGCGGTTTTTTTGAAGATTATAATTGTATTTTATGTTTTTGGAATTTTGGAATGGAATTTCGGTTTGAAAATGGAAAATTTATTTATGTCCGGAAAGGTCAGATCGAGTTGGTTCTGGATCACCTATTGGTTTTGAACAGGAAGTAGTTTTTTTTGTTGATAAAATGGTTTTTGATGTTGTAATCGAAATTTGGTATTTCTGCAATTTTAGAATGGAAGTTTAGTGGAAAGTGAAAACTTTAGGCATTTCCAGAAAGGTCTAATCGAGGTGGTTCCGGATCACCTATTAGTTTTTAACAGGAAGTGGGTTTTATATCGAGAAAATGGTGGTTTTTTTATGTGAAAATGTAATAGAAATTTAGAAATTGTTTGGAATTAGGGTTAAATTTTAATGGAGATTGGAAAATTTACACATTTCCGGAAAGGTTTTGATTTGGTGGTTCTAGATCACTGATTGATTTTTAACAGGAATTTGTTTTAAGAGGAGAAAATGGCTTGTTTTTAATGAGAAAATAAAATGAAAATTTTATATTTCGGATATTTCAAGATGGAATTTCGGTGGAAAATGAAAAATTTAATCATTTCCGGAAACCTACCGACGAGCCAATCACAAAACATCCGTAATTCAACCACCGGAAACGACTCTAAAACCCTCAAAATGGCGATTTTCCAACCTAAAAACAAAACAAAAACCACTAAACCTTCATTTTCCACTCGAAATTTCAACGGAAAATCGAAAATTTCCACACTTCCGGAAAGCTCTGACCATGACCATTCCGAATCACCCCCCACTTTTCAACCGGAAACGCTTCCAACTTTAAGAAAAACCCCTTCTAAAACCACCCCTCAAAACAAAATCCCCAAAACCCCCATCTTTTTATGCAAATGAAACCCACCAACGACCCCTCCCTACCAAACCGCATAATAATTGCAAATTTCTCGACCGGTCGCGCGGAAAAAATCATAATTTCACGACCAGACAACGGTGAAGACCGGTAAAACAAACAAATCGGCCGTTTGCAACGACGAATTTCATCATTCGCTGCCATTTCCCATCAACCCACACTGCAACTGACACGTGCCCCCCCCCCACCCCCCCACCACTAAATATTTACATAGCAAACACCCAATAACCAGCCACTGCGCATGCGCATAAAATTCCAGCCTTAAAATCCCATAATAAAAATAAATATAATTTTAAAAAGTACTGCGCATGCGTCAAAATCCCATCAATCACCCGCCCTCTATCGGACGTGGGGGGGTACGACGCCACCGGGTGTCGATTCGTGGTAATTAAAAACCGGATAAAACAAAAAAAAAGACATAAAAAGATTGGTTCGTTCATTAGCGCCATTTGGTCTCGTAGAATCGCGTCGTAGTGTCACGCGATCGCGCGATGCGCCCATTGCCGCTAACTAAACTAATTCCGGTCGCGCGCCATGACACGAAATGCGTGCTCGCGCATGCGCTTTAAACCGCAACGGTGATAATTGGGTTTGGAGAAGCGCCAAATGTCGTAATGGGAGCCAAATCTGAGCATGCGCACATCTTAATTTCACTTATTATCGCTAACTGTGGTCAAATCACGTTTGAAAACGAGATTTTATCACGTTTAAGCAATTTCTTTTTCTCGTGGGACGAGATGGAGAGGAAGAACGAGTCCTTTTGTATAATCTCGTCCCCATTTCACCCGCTCCATTGTTAATCTCGTGGAGGTCACGCGATTGCGGGTTCAAAACGATAAGTGAAAATTGTAACCCACAATTCAATGCGGTTGGCCATTTTGGGTGATTTTTAGGTTTAATTAAATAAATGTTTTTTTTTCTTTAGAGGTTGGTGTTATGCAAATTAAGTGTAAATTAACATATTTAGTTTTAATTAATTTTTTTGATGTTTTCAATTAAAAAGGAAAAGTTGTTTTTAAGCGACTTGAAGTTTGGTTTCGATTAAAGTGGAAGGGAAAATGGGTTTTGGGAAAGTTGGTGTTTTCGGTTGTTATTTCGGTTGTTATTTCGGTTGGTTTTTGGCTTGTGTGGGTGTTGACTAATTATTGATGTTAATTAGACGGGGTTGGGTGAAGTGAGATTTTAATGTTTGTGTTAATTAATTAGTGGGGGAAATTGAGTGAATTTTTAATAAAAAAATTGTCAAATTGAATTTCTTGTTGAAAAGTTCAGTAAAAATTCAAAATTCAATAAAAATTTAAAATTCAATCAAAATTCAAAATTCAAAATTCAATAAAAATTCAAAATTCAATCAAAATTCAAAATTCAAAGAAAATTCAAAATTTAATCAAAATTCAAAATTCAATCAAAATTCTATAAAAATTTAAAATTCTATAAAAATTCAAAAATTAATAAAAAAATTGTAAAATTGAATTTGAATGAAATTTAATTGTTTTTATGATTTGAAATAAAATTTATTGAAATTGAATTATTTAAAAGGATTTTTATGTTGGAAAGAATTGATGAATTAATTGAAGGTAAAAATGTTGAAATTGAATAGATTTGATGAAGAATTAATTATTGAGAAAAGTAATTGAATAAGTTGATTAATGGAGCTAAAATTGAATTTTATAAGTGAAAAAGGATTTAATAATTAAAAAATTTAAATTTAAATTTCAAATGAATTTCAATGGAAATTAAAATTACAATAAAATTACAATGAAATTCAAATGACAAGAAAATTACAATGAAATCAAAATGACAAGAAAATGAAAACAGTTCAAGTTTTAAAGAAATTCAAAATTTAAATTGAAAATTCAAATTTAAAAATAATTCAAATTTAAAATATATTCAAATGCAAAAGAGAAACTCAAAATAAATTCAAACTCAGTAAAAATTCAAATTCAAGACAAATTTAAAATATATTCAAATTCAGTAAAAATTCAAATTTAAGACAAATTTAAAATATATTCAAATGCAAAAGAAAAATTTAAAATAAATTCAAATTCAGTAAAAATTCAAATTCAAAACAATTTTAAAATATATTCAAATGCAAAAGAAAAATTCAAAATAAATTCAAATTCAGTAAAAATTCAAATTTAGTAAAAATTCAAATTCAGTAAAATTTCAAATTCAGTAAAAATTCAAATTCAGTAAAAATTCAAATTCAGTGAAAATTCAAATTCAAAAGAAATTCAAAATAAATTCAAATAGAATAAAAATCCAAATTCAAAAGAAATTCAAAAGGAATTCAAATACAATAAAAATCCAATAAAAATTCAAATTCAATGAAAAATTCAAATTCAAAGAAAAATTCAAATTCAAAGAAAAATTCAAATTCAAAGAAAAATTCAAATTCAAAGAAAAATTCAAAATCAAAGAAAAATTCAAATTTAAAATAAATTCAAATTCAAAACAAATTCAAATTCAAATTCAAAGAAAAATTCAAATTTAAAATATATTCAAATGCAAAAGAAAAATTCAGTAAAAATTCAAATTCAAACAAAAATTCAAATTCAAAATAAATTCAAATTCAGTAAAAATTCAAATTCAGTAAAAATTCAAATTCAGTAAAAATTCAAATTCAAAATAAATTCAAATTCAAAAAAAATTCAAATTTAAAATATATTCAAATTTAAAATATATTCAAATGCAAAATTCAAATTGAAAAGAAATTGAAAATAAATTGAAATTAAATTAAAATGAAATAAAAATTGTTTTAAAAAAGAAATGTAAAAACGAATGTTAAATGTAATTTGAAATGGAGTTTGAAATGGTATAAAAGTGAATGGAGAAGTGCAAATTGCGGGTGTTGAATTGGCGCGAGCTAATCACCAATGAGATGGCGCCACGCTCGGTCGCCGCCCAATCGAGCCTAATTGGTGGGCCGAGACCCTTCATCCAATAGCGACTAGGGACGGCCAGGGACGAGTGCGTCAGCTGCGAGTCGCGCGCAACTCATCACGATCGGCGCCCCCTCGTGCCAAATTACTAATCCGGGACAATGAACGGCGCTCGTCCAATCAGCGCCAATTACCCGTCGCTCACGCACCGCATCCACTGACCCCCACATCGAATCAAATCTCATTTATTCAACGAGAAAAAAAAATATTATATCCATTTATACTTTTTACACACTTATTCTAAATTTTTAATAATTTATCAAATTTTAGAATATTGAAAAATTTCATCATTTTTTTATATTTTTCAATTATTAAATTTTTCAACATTTTTTAATAAATAAAAAATTTTAATAAATATTTTTGAATTTTTAAACATTTTTGAATTTTTGAACATTTTTGAATTTTTAAATTTTTGAATTTTTGAACATTTTTGAATTTTTGAACATTTTTGAACATTTGAACATTTTTGAACATTTTTGAATTTTTCAATTTTTCAACTTTTTTGAATTTTTGAACACTTTTAAATTTTGAACAGTTTTCAACATTTTTCAATTTTTGAACATTTTTCAATTTTTCAACTTTTTCAATTTTGAACATTTTTCAATTTTGAACACTTTCAACATTTTTCAATTTTGAACACTTTCAACATTTTTCAACTTTGAACACTTTCAACATTTTTCAATTTTGAACACTTTCAACTTTTTTCAATTTTTCAACTTTTTTCAATTTTGAACATTTTTCAATTTTGAACACTTTTCAATTTTAAACATTTTTCAATTTTTTGAATTGTTAAATACTCCTGAATTTATAAATATTTTTGAACAATTTTCAATTTTTGAACATTTATCAATTTTTGAACATTTATCAATTTTTGAACATTTATCGATTTTTGAACATTTTTCAATTTTGAACATTTTTCAATTTTTGAACATTTTTCAATTTTTGAACATTGTCCAATTTTCTGAATTGTTAAATATTCCTGACTTTATAAATATTTTTGAACAATTTTCAATTTTTGAACATTTATCAATTTTTTAAATTGTTAAATATTCCTGAATTGATAAATATTTTTGAATTTTTCAATATTATTCAATTTTTTAATTTTTAAATTATTTAAATTCCTTTATATTGTTAAAAATTTTAAATTGTTAAAAATTCTAAATTGTTAAAAATTTTGAATCATTAAGAATATTCGAATAATGAAATTTACATGTCAAAAATTGGTCACGTTACAAGTCCCTCAAGAACCTAAAAACCTTTAAAATGTACATAAAACTCGACCGCACTTAAACTTACCCAACCGATTTGTTACGTGCTCCTTTCGTTCGAAACTCGTCTCGAGTTGGTCGGGACCGACGAGAGGGCCCAGGTGGGTCGAATGGGTGGGGCCCGCGACCGGTCACACAAGTCGAGTTTCAACTGTCAATCAAGTCTCCAACACCTACGCAATTCACAAAACGCGCCCGGCGAGCACCCCCGGGGCGGCCCGGGTGCGGGGCAGGGCGGCGCCCCACCATTGCTTTTTTATGCTTTTGACTGACGGGTCGAGTGCGCGCGTCAATCATTTCGAGGGTTCGCGCCTCGGGGCGTTTAATTGGTCTGCAGTTGGGGCGCGGGGGGTTATGGGTGAATTATACAATTAATGCAGTCTTAAAAAACTGCTTTTTCACCAACCGTTTCAATTTCCACTTTTCCATTTTAAGAATTTTTCCATTTTTCCATTTTTTCAATTTTTATTGAATAAAAACTTAATTAAATAACTGAATTATACAATATCAACAATATAAAAGCATCGTTTCTTCGCCTTCCCCGAAACTTAGGCGCCATCTGGCGGCAGCAAACTCAAATACGATGAAGCCCGTGAAACACCGAAGTCGTATTTCTTCGAAACGAATCGATCGTACTCAAAATAAATTCCCTGCATAAATTAAAAAAATTAAATTTAAATTCAATTTAAAAATTCACTAAAAAAAACCTTATTTTCTCGGCCATTTCATCGGGATTCCATCTCGGATTGTAGGGATAATCGTCGTATTTATTAAAACACGGTTGGCCATTTTGTCGATTTAACGTGTAAATCGACTGCAAAACAATGATCGGTTTGTCTCGAGGAAAGAATGGTACAATGTTCACTATAAAATTATGGTTCAATTATATTTCCGGTTCCGGGTTTTTTTTTTTCTACCGTGAACGATGAAGAAAAATTCGTCTTTTTCGAATAAAAAGGAAATTTTCGTGAATAATTCCATGTCGAATTCCAATATGGAGCTGATTCAAAGAAAAAATTCTAAATTCAATTTGTTATTTTTAATTATTTTTTTTTTACGATCCGAAATGCGATAGTAAAGCTGAAATGAATTCTTTACGGCGTTCGTAGCCAAATTCCACTTGGACTATCTGGAAAATTGAATTGAATGAAAATAAATTGAATTTGAATTTTTGTATTTTGGTTTGAATTGAAATTTTGAAATTTTTTGAATTTTAGATTTTTTTGATTTTTTAAAATTTTGAAATTTTTTGAATTTTTGAAATTTTTTGAAATTTTGAATTTTTGAAATTTTTTGAATTTTTTGAAATTTTTTGAATTTTTTGAAATTTTTTGAATTTTCAATTCAAAGATGGTTGAAAATTGGACCTTGTTTTGTATCAATTCTTGTACAAGCGGAACGTAATCCATTAAATATCCAGTTGTCGGATAATTCGGGATCCTCAAATTCGACGAACCGCCAAATGCACTGAAATCAAATTTAAAAAATTAAAAAAAAAAACCAAAAATTCAAATAAAACTCAAAAAAAATTCAAATATTTAAAAAAATAAAAATTCAAAAAAAATAAAAATTCTACTTTTTATTTAAATTCTTTTGATTTTTGAATTTTTGAATTTTAAATTTTTTTCAATTTTTCTCACTTTTCGACCCGCGGACTCAAATAAATCTGTGGCAACGCTTTGCTGCAGTCGCGCGAAGTAAACATAACCAACAAAACAATTGAATCTTCGCCCGGATTTCCCTTTAAAACAAAAAAAGAAAAATTAGAAAAAGTAAATATATTCAAATTTACAAATAATAAAAATAATAATAAATTGTTTACTTCGTTTAAGTAGACGGGAGGAATTTTAGATAAATCGATCGGAAGCCGAACTAAGAAATTGACGGCACCAGGTTTAGACTGAAAAAGTAAAAAAATATCGATAAAACAAATTTTTAAAAAATATCGATTTTACCAGAAAAAATCGATTTTTACAAAAATCAAAAATCGATTAAAAAAAACAATTTTATGAAAAAAAAAAATCGATTTAGTCGAAACAAAATCGATTTTTAACAAAAAAAAATTCCAAACCAAAAAAATCGATTTATACAAAAATTTAAAATTTTCTAAAATCGATTTTTTAAATCGATATTTCCAATAAAAATAAAAAAAAATCGATTTAATATACTTTTTTCAAATGAACCACTTCAACATCATCTTTAGTAAAATTCGTACGACTCAACAACGATTCATATTCAAATTTCAATCGTTCATTCATATTCAACATATTAATTTGATGTTCTCGATACGAATCAACCAATTCTTCAATCAACTCAACCAAACAATTACTATTCTCCTTCTTCCAATTTCTCAAACCCTAAAAAACACAAAAAAATCAAAATCACAAAAAAATCGATTCTCAAAAAAATCGATTCTCAAAAAAAATCGATTCTCAATTAATCGATACTTTGAGCTTCTTCGCATCGGGAAAAAATGTTTTATCGTCAAAAATAAAATCAGGCGGATGTTCTGGTGAATTTCCATAGAACATGACTTCCCCTGAAATTGAAAAATTCAATAAAAATTCAAAAATTAAAATTAAAATTCAAAAATTCATTTAAAAGTCAATTTTTACATTCGAGTGAAATTCCAGCAAATGGAATGATCAATTTGAATCTGTCGCCATTCGGTTTCGGTTCAATCGACGTACAACTGAAAAAAAAAATAAAAAAATAAATTAAAAAAATAATTTTTTCAATTTTCTTATAAAAATCATTTACAAAAATGGCTGACCCCGTTCGAATGTCTGAAATGCGAACACACGCCGAACAAACTCCGATTCGTGCTTTTGTTGTTAAGGAATAAACGAAAGGGTAAATGGACGGTGTTATTTCGTCTTGTAAACTCATCTTTTTCTCTACTTTAAATGTTTTTAGGACGGAATGTTTTTTACTTCTACCGAGCTCGACCGCCCATCTTTTCAAGTTGATCGGAATAAGTTCCGAGAGTTCTGGGATCCTAAACTAAGAAGGTAAAATGGCGGGATAATTATGATTTTTGTCTCTCAGTCTCATAGTTTGTTTTAATTTCCAGATTTATAAAGCTATGGCGAGCGAGAAGAAATACAAACGAGTGAAGAAAACATTCGAATGCCCAAACCCGTTATTCGACAAGTGGTTAAAGGAATGGTACGACGAAGCCGTCGAAAGGAAATGGAAAAGTCAATACAATTACAAAAAGGCAATACAATCGTTGAATAAATATCCGTTACCGTTAAAAAGTGGTAAAGAAGCGCGTGTTTTGGATCATTTTGGTATTAAAAATATAAAACAAAATATAATTTATCATATTTTAATGATTTTTATGTTTTTTAGGCGATAAAATCTGTCAAATGCTCGACGACAAATTGAAGGAATACGTTAAAAAGCGTAAAAATATGAAAAATTCAATTGGAATTGATTAAATTAAGATGAATTATGTTACAGACGAGTCGTTTGAAATGAATTTGAGCGAGGAATCGAGTGATGAAAGTGTAGAAATGGAGAAAATGGAGAAAAATAGGAAAATTCAATCGAAAATTGTAATTTTTTGGATTTTTTGGATTTTTTTTGGATTTTTTGGATTTTTTGAATTTTTTGAATTTTTTAGATTAAAAAAAGATGTCGTGATTATGTGCCAGTGAGAAGATCCGGTGGTTACGCTATTCTTGTTGCTTTGTTTAGGAATGAGGTGCGAGCAATTGAATTTTTGAATTTTTATTGAATTTAATTGAATTTTGAATTTTTTTCAGTTGAACGGAAGTGATGATTTTATGAAAAAACTCGATTTAATGGACGCAGCTCAACAATACTCTGAAAAATCATTCAAATTGGTAAAATGTTAAAAATAAATAATATGAAATTATCTCAAAATTCAAATTTTTAGCCCGAACCCGGAAGTTACTATACCGCGTGGTCTTCCATGTCGATTTTAATACGAAAAGGACTCGTCAAGAAACAAAATTCACCCGCAAAGTATAAAATCGGTTACATTTGTATTAAAATTTTTCAAAATTTCCTTTTAAGGTATTATTTGACGGAAACAGGAAGAGAATTAGCAACAAAACTAATGGAAGCCGAAAATAAAATGGCCGACTCAAATCCCAGTTCCCAATTGACTTCCAGTACAAGTCCACCATTTTCCAGTCAATCGTCCAACGACAAATTACCAACCACCGGAACAGGAAGTTCATCTACACAACAAAAGTTTGTTTTAATAAAAAAAAAAAAATTTTGAATTTTTGAATTTTTTGAATTTTTGAATTTTTGAATTTTTGAATTTTTGAATTTTAGATTCGTTTATTGTTACGTGAGTGAAAATGGCGAAGAAATTCGAGAAAAGGACAAAGCGATGATTAAAATCGAGCGTAAAATAAATTTGAATTTGATTTTTGAATTAATTTTGAATTTTGAATTTTTTTTTTTGTTTCAGACGAAATGATTTTCTTCCTCGTCAAATGTGAAAAGGAAAATTTATTGAGTTGCGGACGTTGTTTTAAAGTGGACACGACTCGAGCGGCCGTTGAAGACTTTGTTTACGCATTTTTACACGATAATCACGCGGATCACGTGATCCCCGAAGACCAATTTTTGGATTCGAATCCGAATTGTTGAGTGATTTATTTTTTGAATTTTGGACAAATTTTGGATTTTTTTTCTTAATTTGGAAAAATTGGAAATTTTTGAATTTTTTGAATTTTTTCAAATTCAATAAAATTGGAAAAATTCAAAGAAATTCAAAAAATTCAAGGAAATTCAAAAATTCAAAAAATTCAAAAATTCAAAGAAATTCAAAAATTTAGAAATTTAACGAATTTTAGAATTTTTCATACAAAATCAACGAATTTCATTCAAAATTCAAAATAATTTATAATTTTTCATCAATAAATTAAATATTTAAAATTTTAAAATTAATTTGCATAAAATTGACCGCATTTGAATAATAATCAAATTTTATTTTTTAGCTCAAACGAACGTTTCACCCGAATATCGATCTACGACTCGTTTTACATTGAGCCCCGGTCAATATGAAATTGTTTTATGCGTCGACAACTGCGAAACTGCGACCGGGTGAGTAAAAATTAATAAATGGATAAAAAAATTGTTTCAAAATTTAATGGAAATGAATTTTTAATTTTAGAGAATCGAAAAGTCGGAAATTGTTAATTCAAAAGGAATTGAAAGAAAATG
>JAQFZU010001188.1:0-15109 GCA_034696185.1 Henia vesuviana | reverse complement strand
GATACATTTGTCTTGTCCATTAAAACATATATCTTAAATAAATATTTAAAAAAATTATCTTTCACTATCAGTACAAACGATCATAAATACCAAATCCAATGTAGCTATTCACACCTCTATACTTGAAAATGAAGATCGGTAAGCAGTAAAAATATCACCTCATAAACTTATAATGCCTTAATTCTCTCTACACTGTGGAAAAATTTACATATTCTCATTGATATAAGCTTTTACAGGTATCCTTATAATCACATTCGTTCTATATACCACTTGTGCCGGTAAAGGTGAAGAATGTACAGGACCATTTATTAAACTTCATAATGGTTGTTACTACTTTTCCCAAAATAGAAGTGATTGGTATAATGCCGCAGTTAAATGTCTAGAAATTGGGTCCAAACTACTAAGTATAGAGTCAATTAAAGAAAATAATGCAATCAAATTACATCTGCATTACAATTGTAAGTAAAGCAATCTTTTATAACAACCGAAAAAAAATTATTAAAACAAAAACGTCATAAAGAATTTCATGCAATTTACTTTCTAGACTATTCATTAGATCAGTTTTGGACATCTGGAACTGATGCATTTCATGAAAAGAAATGTCATTGGCTGTCAACATTAAAACCGTTTAACTATTCAGATTGGTGTTACAGTAGACCGAAGTTTCAACAAACATGTAAAAATTGTGTTAAATATATTTCATTAGGTCGAGGTGTTTGGTGTTGGTACGATTTCATGTGTGATTATTACTATGGTTTCATATGCGAACGTCCATTGAACTAATAAAAATCCAATATATAAAAAAAATAAATAAATATTAATAAAACTACTTTAGGCCTTTGCATATTTTACCAAAAAGAAATAGAATCATTAAATATATTTAACCTTATAAAATGTCTATACATAAACACAGACATAATCAACAGCATTTTAGCAATAAAATTACAACTGCAATTACTAAATTCAGATAAAAAAACGATTTTTCGATCAGCAACAACTACAAACTTTGAAGATATTTATTTTTCTTGGCCAATTAATTAAATAGCGGTGGTAGTTACATTACACAAGAAACCATTAATTGTGAAATTATTTGTAAAAACTGTAGAGTTTAAATTGAGTAAAGTAAACATCTGAATATACTATACAACATATTTAACATGAAGAACCTAATCGTATTTATCTTTTTTCTTTGCAATACTTGTAATGGGACTGGTAAAGAATGTCCAGAGAACTTTATCAAGCTTCATAATAGTTGTTATTATTTTTCTGATACTGGAAGTAACTGGTACGATTCCAATGTTAAATGTCTGGAAATGAATTCGAAGCTTTTAAGTGTCGATTCGATCGAAGAAAATTTTGCAATCAAATTACATCTCCATTACTTAAATAGTGAGTTATATTTAAATATTCTAAGTTGAATATTTATGAGTAATTTATATATAATTTTAATTCGTTCGGGTGAAGACGAAGTCCTTTTTTGGACGTCTGGAACCGATGCGTTTCAAGAAGAAAAATTCAATTGGTTATCATCCTTTCAACCGTTCAATTACACGGATTGATGCCACAGTCAACCGTACACTATGAAAAGACACGAGGACTGCGTCCACTATTGGTTAAACAAACCAACGCTAAATAACTGGTGTTGGAACGACTTTGCGTGCTATTCATATACACTGCGTTCTTCTCCCATACGTTACATATGCGAACGAAACTTTTTGGTAAATTTCAAAAATTCAATCTGTTGAAATATATTATAAAACAGATTGTACACAAACTCTGAAATAAAATTATGTAATAAAATTTGCATAGAATTTTTTTCGAAAATATATTTTGCAACAGGATTTATTTTGTTAGGAATTGTTTTCAATGGGATTTTCGCAACAAGATTTTGTTTTGTTCATCGAAACAAATTTAATATGTCGTGCCTCCGGGGTTACTGAAAACTCGGTGAGAAATAGCGAAATAAAAAAGACAATTGTTTTGTGGCAAACTAAATAAACTTTAAATTTTATTCTTATGAATAAAACAGCCAAAAAGGTATTTACACTTTACAAGATGGCCGGCGGCGGGCCTTACAAAAGGGTAATAATTACGACTGCGGGTAAACCACGGGTTTTTGAGTTGAGCACACGTTAGTGCTAAAATCCAGGCTTCTCGGACGTTTTGGGCCTTGCTGTCTAGGGTGGCTCGTCTACTCGTCGTCCTTGGACTCTGCTGAGCTGTTGCGTCGATCTTCGGTCACTCCAATGGGCCCGTAACTCGCTGTTGGCTTGACAATTGAGGTTTTTGACGCTGTGCTGGTAGCAGGTTGTTTGAGGTTTGGTTTTGAGTAATGATGAGTGATCCCAAACTTCCTGCCTCAGGGTCTTAAAGTGGGATCACGTCAAATATAAAATAATTTTTTTGCTTTAAATGCAATCAACAAATCTTAGATAAAAGTGTATAAAAAGTGCATTTTAATACTATCAGTTAGAAACGATTATAAACATCAAACCATTCAAAACTGTTGACACAAAATGAAGTTCGGTAAGCGCAGTAAAAATATCGCTTAAACATCTTACAAACTTTATAATCCCATTCATTTATTATATCTACATTTGCATTATTTAATTTGTGTGATTTTTACAGTGAGGAATGTCCCGAAAAATTTATTCGGTGAACCGAATAACGGTATAGGTGGAAATTGCATACACCTTTATTTAAATAAGGAAAAGTGGTGTTGAAACGATTTAAATTGTGGTACAGATTATTTATTTTATATTTGCGAGAGAAACTTGTTATGAAATAGTTTGGGATCCATGAATTCTGTTGTGACAAGATTGTCACTAGAGGGCAGCATGGATCCCGGTCAGGTGGCCCCGGGGCGTGTCCACTGCATCACCTGAGGTGGTACAACCTAAGCTTGGGCTTAGGGTCAGTTGTTAATCCCCCATCCGTGTAATCGGGCAGGGGAATATCTGGCTAAGAGAGAGAGATGGTTGCTTAGGTGACCATGCGGTAGATCGAACAGATTCAACTTTGGGGATAAAATTTGCCAATTACGCTAAATATTTTTGTATCATTGTGTATAAAAATGAAAAATTCTTTTAATGCATTACTCACTATTACTAAGATGAAGTTCGGTAAGATCAAAAATGATATTTTTATGGTTAAAAATGAATTAATTATTGATCAATATTAAATGATTTAGCAGTTACTATAGAATTTTATAGGTATTCTTACAATCACATTCCATTTGGGATAGCCGTACCTATACTCTCTTAATCCCCCAAGCAACTCTACCCCCCACGTTCGCCACACTCCACTCGAGTCGAGACCGCTTTACTGCCGGTCTCGTCAGGGCTCACGGCTCACGTGCCTCGTGCCTCAATTCGATATCTCCAAAACACCTGTTCATCTTCCAGAAGATAACGTCTCAATCTTCTCATATCATTGCACATAACGAGAAAGAATGAAATATTATTTTAATTCATTACTCACTTTTACTAAGATGAAGTTTGGTAAGAACAAAAATGAGATTTTTCTAAAACTGATTAAAAAATTAATTTATTTGTTAATATTATTGTATTAAATATTATTTTAGAAAGTTTTGATAATTATTGTGCAAATTTAATGCCACTCGGTAAACTTAAATAAGATATTGTTGGTTATAAATTGTTTAAGACTTGAAGTACTTCACAATTCAATGTTATTACATTGTTATTTAATATCTAAACTTGCAATTCTTAGGTATTGTTCTAATCATCTTTAGTCTTTACAAAACTTACAATTGCGAAGGCGGGAAATGTCAAGAGAAATTCATCCAACTCCATAACGGTTGTTACTACTTTTCCGATACTGGAAGCACTTGGTACGAATCCATGGTTAAATGTGCAGCGATGAATTCCAAGTTGATAAGCGTCGAATCTGTAGAAGAAAATTTTGCAATTAAACTACATGTCCATTATATGAATCGTAAGTAAAGTAGTTGAACAACTTTATCTTAAAAATAAAAATTTCATATTAAAAACTAATGTTAAAACTTTAATAAATAACTTTTTATTTTTAAGTTAAGCAACACGCTTTATTTTGGATGTCGGCCACCGATGCATTTGAGGAAGGAAAATTCAATTGGATGTCGACATTACAACCATTAAACTATGCTGACTGGTGTCACGGTGAACCGAACAATGGTGGAGCAGGAGTTAAACATTGTGCCGGACATGAACATTGTGCCATGTACTGGTTAAGAAATCCAAATATAAGTCCTTTTTGTTGGCACGATTACCTTTGTCATAAAGATAATTATCTCAATTCTCCTATACGTTTCATATGTGAACAAGAATTTAAATAAATATTAAAATTTCACAGTAAAATCAAATTAACTTGTATTCAAACAAGATTTCTTGAAACCGTCAAATATTGCAAACAAATGAATTCCTCACTTTTAAGCACAGAAACGATCGATGAAGATTATCTCCATTTGGTTGTCCACTTTGGAAAAATTTACATATTCCGATTAGTGTGCCGAAAAGAAATTTAATTGGCTGTCAACATTAAAACCATTTAACTATACAGATTGGTGTTCCAATAGACCAAACTTTATTGATCCACGTGAAAATTGTGTTTACTATGTCGTGCCTCCGGGGTTGCTGCGAGAATTCGGTGTGAATAGCGAAACAAAAATTTAGACTTTGGCGTTTACAACAAAGAAACAAGCTCTGAATTTTATTTATTCTTTACGAATAAATTATTCGAAATATATTACACTTTGCAGTGGCCGGCGGCGGGCCTTACAAAATCGGTTATAATTACGAAATACAGTTGAACCACGGGTTCTGGCGTCGGCACGCGTCTGTGCTGAATTTACAGTCTGACCAGACGTTTTGGCTGTCATCTAGGGCGGCTCGTTGCTCGGTTCCTTCCTCGGATCTGCTGGGCTGGCTCGTCTGTCCTCGGTCACTCCAATGGGCCTGATGCGCTCCTTTTGGCTTGACGGTTGAGGTCTTTGACGATTTGCTGAAGCAGGTCTGTTGAGGTTTGGGGTTGAGTAGTGAGTGTGTTGATCCTGCCTCAGGAGCTTAAATAGACTCAAGCCCCTGGTGGCGAAGGCGTAGTAATCCGCCTTGCCGACCCCTCTCATTGGTTTAGGAAGAGAGAAAGGACCACCAATTTAGGTCGTGACCCTCTGGGGTCAGCCAACCTGTCTCCAGATGAGCGACTCTGGGAAGGAATGCGATTGAAAACATCCTCAATAAAAATAACAATAAAACAATAAAACAATAAAACAATTCATGTTTTCGCTTCTTTTTTGCTTTTCGTGATTAAGGCAGTAGGAGAATGAATTCGCCTACCCCTTCAGGATCACGACAACTATCGTTTACAAAGACCAGGTCATTGGAGTTGGTGTTGGTACGATACTCCGTGCAGCTATTCCCTGTATTTCATATGCGAACGGCCATTAAACTAATAAAAATTCAATATGTAAAAAAAATAAATAAATATAAAAAAAACTACTTTAGGCCTTTGCATATTTTACCAAAAAGAAATAGAATCAATAAATATATTACACCTTATAAAATCTGTATACATAAACAGAGACATAATCAACAGCATTTTACCAATAAAATTACAAGTGCAATTACTAAATTCAGATGAAAATGCATTTTTTGATCACCAACAACTACAAACTTTGTTACGAAATACTTTGGGACCAACGAATTACGTAACTATTATTAGAGACATAATTTCAAGTAGAACTTATTTTGAACATATTTAACATTATTTTTCTTGGCCAATTAATTAAATAGCAGTAGTATTTAATCACAAAAATCTATTAATTGGGAAATTATTTGTAAAAACTATAGAGTTTAAATTGAGTAAAGTAAACATCTTCATACACAACATATTTACCATGAAGAACCTAATCGTATTTATCTTTATTCTTCGCAATACTTGTAATGGGACTGGTGAAGAATGTCCAGAGAACTTTATCAAGCTTCATAATGGTTGTTATTATTTTTCTGATACTGGAAGTAACTGGTACGATTCCAATGTTAAATGGAAATGAATTCCAAGCTATTAAGTGTCGATTCGATCGAAGAAAATTTTGCAATCAAATTACATCTCAATGACTTAAATAGTGAGTTATATTTAAATATTCTAAGTTGAATATCTATGAGTAATTTATATATAATTTTAATTCATTCAGGTGAAGACGAAGCCCTTTTTTGGACATCTGGAACTGATGCGTTTCAAGAAGGAAAATTCAATTGGATATCGTCCCTCTAACCGTTCAATTACACGGATTGGTGCCACAGTCAACCGGACAATATGGGAGGACACGAGAACTGCGTTCACTATTGGTTAAACAAACCAACGCTAAATAACTGGTGTTGAAATGACATTACGTGCTATTGATGAGATACACATATGTTACATATGGGAACAAAATTTTTTGGTAAATTTACAAAATTCAATCAATTGAAATATATTATAAAACAGATTGTACACAAACTCTGAAATAAAATTATGTAATAAATTTGCATAGAATTTTTTTTGAAAATATATTCTGCAACAGGATTTATTTTGTTAAGAATTGTTTTGAATGGGATTTATTGCAACAAGATTTTGTTTTGTTCATCGAAACAAATTTAATATAAAATAAATTTTTTGCTTTAAATGCAATCAACATATCTTAGATAAAAATGTATAAAAAGTGCATTTTAATACTATCAGTTAGAAAAGATTATAAACATCAAACCATTCTCAACTGTTGACACCTACTTAAAAATGAAGTTCGGTAAGCAGTAAAAACCTCTTAAACCTCTTACAAATTTTATAATCCCATTCAGTTATTATATCTACATTTGCATTATTTAATTTGTGTGATTTTTACTGTGAGGAATTTCCTGAAAAATTTATTCGGAGAATCGAATAACGGTATAGGTGGAAATTGCACCCTTTATTTAAATAAGAAAAAGTGGTGCTGGAACGATTTAAATTGTGGTATAAATAATTTATTTCATGTTTGCGAGAGAAACTTGTTATGAAATAGTTTGGGATCCATGAATTCTGTTGTGACCAGATTGTCACTAGAGGGCAGCATGGATCCCGGTCAGGTGACCCCAGGGCGCGTCCATTGCATCACCTGAGGTGGTACAACCTAAGCTTGGGTTTAAGGTCAATTGTTAATCCCCAATCCCAGTGATCGGACAGGGAAATATCTGGCTAAGAAAGAAAGATGAGCGGGGTTGCTCAGGTGATCATGCGGTGGGCATGAGGAACGTTGTGCAGGGGCTGAGAGGCACATATGATTACCCCACGTAGCCATTAAATCTGTACATGATATGTAGACCTCATATCGGTATCATAGACACCGGTACGAGGCTGGCAAACCTTAGGAGACGTCAAGAGCGTGACGGTGATTGCGGGTTGCTGCTGATAATAAAGGCTCGGCAACCCATAAATCTCAAGTCCATCCCAAATTATTCACCCCATCTGCGATACTGCTGCCTGGAATCTGTATCCAAGTGGCGGCGGAACGGATGGTCACACTGTTATCACTATTATTACAGTTTTGTGAATTAAGATCGTTTTAATCAACATTTTACTTAACTGTCTTTTCTAATTTGATATCTCCAAAACACCTGTCCCTTTTCTTCAAAGATAACGCCTCAATTTGCCAATTATGATAGATATTCTCATATCACATAAAAAAGTAAAATAAAAATTTATTTTAATGTATTACTCACTTTTACCAATATGATGTTCGCCACAATCCATCGACCAAGTTCAGACTCGAATTTCTAAAAATTCAAACCATCGATTTTAATCAAACTTGGCTTACAATTAGTACACCTTCTAGGCTATGTCGAGTCCAAATTTTAAACTCCCAACTCGTCTCATTCTAGTTTGGCAGCCTTTTGAGCATGGCCACCGTAACCTTAAATGTATTACCATCGTCTGACAATAAGATCAAAAAGGATCTTTTTTGACCTTATTCTTTTCTATTGTATTCCTTTTCAATCTTATTACAAGAAAGTATTTATTTTGGCAATTAACATTAAAAACTGAATATTATCAAATTCAAGTATGTATTTGGATTAGTGTTTTTTATAGATTTTATAGTTAATGTAAAATTAAGCATAAAAAATCCAAAATCAGAGGTTCGTTTGAATAAATAATTTTACTTGTGCACTTATTTTCAAGTTCATTTACGAGACAATTAAAAATTAGCACAGGAATCAAAAAGCAATAAATAAATTAATCATTTATATACAATATGCATTTAAAGTGATATAATTGGCATTCCTTAGAATATTCTAAACATATTTTTTAATTAATTTTTTTATTATATAATATTCCAAAGCATATGTTTATTTTCTGCTAAGATAAGAATAAAAAATTATTTTAATTCGTTACTCACTTTTACTAAGATGAAGTTTGGTAAACTCAATAATGAGATTTTTCTAAAACTACTGATTAAAAAATGAATTTATTTTTTAATATTATTGTATTAAATATTATTTTAGAAAGTTTTGAAAATTATTGTGCAAATTTTAAATAAGATATTGTTGGTTAAGAATTGTTGAAGACTTGAAGTACTTCACAATTCAATGTTATTATGTTGTTATTTAATATCTAAACTTGCAATTTTTAGGTATTATTCTGGTCGTTTTTAGTCTTTACAAAAGTTATAATTGCGAAGGCACGAAATGTCAAGAGAAATTCATCCAACTCCATAACGGTTGTTACTACTTTTCCGATACTGAAAGCACTTGGTACGAATCCATGGTTAAATGTGCAGCGATGAATTCCAAGTTGATAAGCGTCGAATCTATGGAAGAAAATTATGCAATTAAACTACATCTCCATTATATGAATTGTAAGTAAAGTAGTTGAATGACTTTAAAATCTCAAAAATAAAAATTTCATATTAAAAACTAATGTTAAAACTTTAATAATTAACTTCTTATTTTTAAGTTAAGCAAGAAGCTTTTTTTTGGATGTCAGCAACCGATGTATTTAAGGAAGGGAAATTCAATTGGATGTCGACCTTACAACCATTATACTATACTGACTGGTGCCACAATCAACCAGATGGTGGAAGACTTGAACATTGTGCAAATTATTGGTTAAGAAATCCAAAAATAAATCACTGGTGTTGGAATGACGACAATTGTAACAATTCCAATATACGTTTCATATGTGAGCAAGAATTTAAATAAATACTAAAATTTCACAGTACAATCAAATTAACTTGTATTATTACTTACTAAATTTCCAAAATTCAATCTGTGAAATAAAAATTAAACAGTTCAACAATATAAAATTATGTAATAAATTTTTCGCTTTTAATGCAGTCAACATGTATATAAATATGAAGAATAAAAAGTTATTTTAAAGCAATCCTCACTTTTACCAAGATGAAGTTTGGTAAGATCAAAAATGAGATTTGCAGTGAACATGATGTAGCAGTTAATGTAAAATTTATAGGTATCCATATAATCACATTCGTTCTATATACCACTTGCGCCGGTAAAAGTGAAGAATGTCCAGAACCATTTATTAAAATTCATGATGGTTGCTACTACTTTGCCAAAAATAAAACTGATTGGTATAATGCCTCGGTTAAATGTCAAGAAATTGGGTCCAAACTATAGCTTAGAGTCAATTCAGGAACACTTTGCAATCAAATTACATCTGCATTACAATTGTAAAGAAAGCAATCTTTTATAGCAACCAAAAAAGATTATTAAGACAAAAAAGTCATAAAGAATTTCATCCAATTTACTTTCTAGACAATCAAGGATATCCGTTTTGGACATCTGGAACTGATGCATTTCATAAAAAGAAATTTAATTGGCTGTCAACATTAACACTATTTAACTATTCTAATTGGTGTTCTAATAGACCAATGTTTGAAATTACATATGAAAATTGTGTTTTCTTTACTTTACAAAGTCCAGGTCATTGGTGTTTCTGCATTTTGCCAATCACATTCACTGATAGTGACAATACAGTTAGCTTACTAACATGTAATCAGTTTATAACTGTATTAGTCGAAATCGTCGCATATTATTGGCTATGTCATTCGCAAAGTAACTAAAAGTTACAACAAGAATCATACAGCAATAAACAATAACATAATTCAATTAGTCCTAAATCATTATCAAAAACTTTCCCCTAATTAACTGTTTTTTTTTCTAATTCGATATCTCCAAAGCATCTGTCCTTCTTCTATGAAGATAATATCTTAATTTGATGATTATGCTGGATATTATCATAACGTTGTATATAAAAATGAAAAATTCTTTTAATGCGTTACTCACTTTTTAAGATGAAGTTCGGTAAGATCAAAAATGAGATTTTTATGGTTAAAAATGAATTTAGCTTTTAATACTCTTAAGCTAAATATTGCAGTGAAAATGATTTAGTAATTAATATAAAATTTTATAGGTATCCTTATAATCATATTCATTCTATACACTACTTGCACCTGTGAAAGAAGTGAAGGAAGTGAAGAATGTCCAGAAAAACATTTGTTAAAATCCATAATGGTTGTTACTACTTTTCCGAAAATACAAGCACCTGGCACAAAGCCAAAATTAAATGTTTGGAACTTGATTCCAAATTAATAAGTGCAGAGTCAATTAAAGAAAATATTGCAATCAAATTACATCTCCATTACAATTATCGTAAGTAAAAAAATCTATTAATATGATAAAGAATTGCATCCAATTTATTTTTTAGACAAATTATGGTATTGGACATCTGGAATGACTGATGAATTTAGACGTGTTAACGTATCGTCATTACCATTTGACTTGTCGCCAACATTTAACTGGTCGTCAACAGACACACCAGTTAACTATACAGATTGGTGTTTAAAGGAACTGGAATTTTGTATACACTGTCAAAATTGCATTAATTATTCTTTACAACGACCAAGTCGTTGGTGTTGGTACGTTCACGATTGCAGTTACTCATTGCTTTTCATATGCGAACGACCATTGAAGAATTAAAAAAATAAAATGTAAAAAAATAGAAATATAAATAAAACTACTTGGGCTTTGTATATTATTCATTAATTTTCCTTTCTTGTCATGCTATAATAATTAACCATAAGTCATTATCAATTTCCAAAAAGTAATAAAAGCAATAAAAATATTCAATCAGATACCTCACTAATATTTAATTTATTTTATTTGATTAATTTTCTTCTGTTTCCCCAGTCTGATAACCTTTTGGCATATTAAATTTCTGGAAAATATCTAATCAGCAAAATATAAATAGCAACAAAATGAAATTAGGTAAAACCATTTCAATGTTATTATATTATTATTTAATATCTAAACTTGCAATTTTTAGGTATTATTGTAGTTCATCATTTCTTAATCACATTATGGACTTTTCTGATCAAAATTATGATCAATTATATTTTTAATCACTTCATTGATCAAAATAATCTCCCAATGACTTGAAAATAATCAAATGATCTGCAAATGATCTGAGAATGATCTCAAAATAATCAAATTTTTTTATAAGGACAGTACGAAGACATCGTCGGCAGACCAAAAAGTGACATAAAATTTATTTTCAAATTTCATGTTTTTAAGCAAAAAAATTGTAATTGTAATTTCAATAATAAAAATATTTTTAAATAATTCAAATATTTTTATATCCATATAATTAAAAAATTTATACAATATTTTGTCACAAAATACAAATTTAATAGGTGGAAAAAAAATTCTTATAATTCCTACAACAAACTGATAAGCATAATTATTGACTTAAAATTAAATTTAATATTTTGTGCGAAATTTCCTAAGTAATATTGAGCAAGTTGGACATTTTTCTTAGAAATTAATGTCAAAATCTGATATTAAATATGGGAAAATTATTTACTAAGAATTTAGAAATTTTCAGTCTGATCTGAACAATTTATTCAATTAGTAAAGAAATTATAAAAGTAATATAAAATAATATAAAATAATATAAAAGATAATAATAAAACCTCGAATTAAGTATAGTAAACTAAATTTATTTAATTTTCTAATCTTGATTTAATTTTATTTTATTAATTTTCTTACAGTTCCCTGTTGAGATAACTTTTTGGCATGTTGAATTTCCGAAAAATACCTAATCAGTTCAATATAAATAAGACCAGAAACTTCTCATAAATCACATCCACATACAAAAATGAAGTTAGGTAAGACTACGTTCACGATTTTATGTCATTTCAGAACTTTCTAACAACAACCTTTCACAATTTCATGTTATATAACTCTATTATTTCTAGTTATTATTGTGGTCATCTTGAGTCTTTACAAAACTTACATTTGTGAATCTGTGAAATGCCAAGAGAACTTCATCCACCTCGATAATGGTTGTTACTACTTTTCCGATACTGGAAGCACTTGGTACGAATCCATGGTTAAATGTGCAGCGATGAATTCCAAGTTGTTAAGCGTCGAATCGATAGAAGAAAATTTCGCAATCATAAAACATCTGTATTATATGAATCGTAAGTGATGCAATTAACAGCTTTAAAGTCTGAAAAATACAAAAGTTTTATAATTAACTTTTTATTTTTAAGTTAAGCAAGAAACTTATTTTTGGATGTCGGCAACAGATGCATTTGAGGAAGGAAAATTCAATTGGATGTCGACATTACAACCATTAAACTATACCGATTGGTGCCACGGTCAACCGAATAATGCTGGAGGACGTGAACATTGTGCCATGTACTGGTTAAAAAATCCAAAAATAAATCACTGGTGTTGGAATGACGATGTTTGTCATTACAATAAATATGGCAATTCTCCTATACGTTTCATATGTGAACAAGAATTTAAATAAATATTAAAATTTCATAGTAAATTTCCAAAATTCAATCTGTGAAATAAAAATTATACAGTTCAACAATATAAAATTACATAATAAATTTTTCGCTTTTAATGCAGTCAACACGTAATATCTTAGATAAATGTTTTAAAACATATTTTACTGTCATTAAAAATGATAGCAAACAACAAACCATACAAAAAATTTCACAGCAAATTGAAAATGAAGTTGGGTAAGCAGTTTATAAATTTATAATCCCATTCAGTTATTCTATTTATATTTCTATTCATTAATTCGTATGATAACAATGGTCTGGAATGTACCGATAAATTTATCCCACTGAATAAAAGATTCCAGTTATAATGCATCAGTTAAATGTTTAGAACTGGATTCAAAGCTAATAAGTGTAGAATCAATTGAAGAAAATTTTGCAATCAAATTACATATCTATTATAGTAAGTAAAGCAATGATTTATAATAATCCAGAAATAATCAAGACTCGAATCTCATAAACAATTGTATCCAATTTACTTTCTAGTAAACGGAGTTGATTGGTATTGGACATCGGGAACTAATGCATTGCATGGCATAAACACTGACACGTTTTACTGGCTGTCAACATCCAAACTATTTAACTATACAGATTGGTGTGACAAGAGACCCGACATTGATGTGCGAGAATCGTGTGTCTGCTATCGGCAGACCTTTCGTGTTTCTCTTTACTTAATCTTGCCTCAATCTTCAGTATTTCTCAGTTGAATCGAGTTGATCTTTCCTTCGTCATCAAATTCCACACTTTATCGCAGTATATCTTAAAGAAATATTATGTACAGTCAAACAACAATGAAATATCTAGTCAATCTCACAAAAACCTTTTCCTTTAACAAGTTATCTAAAATCAGAAAAAAACTCATATTTTTTGTATTTTTAATTTTGTTTATGAAAATTTAGTTTGTATTTATTTATTTGTTTGCATTTTGCATATTGATATTTTATTTGTTTGTGTATATATATATATATTTATGTAGTATTTTAAATTGTTTATTATGTTATTTGTGATGTTGTCAGTTTAATTTCTAATTCCAAATAACTTGCTCAACCAATATGAGTTAATTATGAGATTGACTAGTTATTTCGTTTTCAAGATTACATTTCTATTTCTTTCAGATATTATGCAATAAAATGTC
The DNA here is from genome assembly GCA_034696185.1 of Henia vesuviana. Classification (NCBI taxonomy): domain Eukaryota; kingdom Metazoa; phylum Arthropoda; class Chilopoda; order Geophilomorpha; family Dignathodontidae; genus Henia; species Henia vesuviana. The sequence continues at coordinate 1,094 of JAQFZU010001188.1, read as the reverse complement.
CTCATTATTCTTCCTGCTGTTTTCTTTTGTATATTTTTTTGTTCCTGTCACCAATAGTTGATGATTCCACTTCTGTTTCACATTTTTCAATTGTCTATTCACGAGTGTCTATTTTTTGTTCTTTTTCTTTCTTAAAACACACTGATCTAACACACAAACAGCTTGTTAAAAAATAATATTATCTGTAAAAACTCATTCGAAGTACTGAAAAAACATAAGTAATTATTAAAAATATTATAATAAAACCCAAACAATGTAGATAATCTGCAAACCAACCACAATAACGATAATTTAATTTATTTTTATCAAGAACCAATAATAACTTGATGCAAATATGACATGATAAAATGTTAACTTAGACTTCTTATGAATTTGAAATTGTATTGCTAAACAAATTAACTGTAAAAGAATTTCAATAATATTGTATTATTTTTAAACCACATTAATAAAAAGTTATTACCTTCAAATAATAATATCCATCGATGTGTGTAACCCACCACCACCATACTAATCTCCACAATTAATACAAAAATATCATCTGAAACAAAAAAACTAAACATTGTTACACTCCTAACTAAAAACACTTATTGGCCCGTAACTCTAATCTAACTGCCCATGCTTGGTAGTTGGCTTCCCGTTGATGTCTTCACAGGCTGCATTTGCAGTTTCTTCGTGTTTCTGGTAGAAAGATAGATGATGTTAGCTTTTACCCTATCTTTTGACGACTTCGCAGCCTGCATTCCTTCGTTTTTGTGAGACGTATAGTCAGTCGTTACTGAAGTCGTCTTAATGGTGGATCTTCTGGTGACTAAATGGTAGAAAACTGAGCTAAATAATCCCCTATTTACTATTCCCGAGGCTGACTCATGTACGTACGGGTCAGACCTAGTGTCTGCCGACCTCCTTACTACACTCTTCCAAAGAAGAGTTTTGAAGAACGGGACCCTGGGATTGGATTCAGGAGCCAAGTGCTGAGTAGGAATGGGCTTTACGGGCCAATGTTTACAATTCACTTTTGTCTTCAGGATGGCTTCACAGATTGTCACGACTGCCGCTGCTGGTCGAATCTGAAATGGAGGGAGCCCTATTCTGAT
>JAQFZU010001187.1:0-15111 GCA_034696185.1 Henia vesuviana | reverse complement strand
TTACTATGGAAATATCTTTACCTAAATAAAACACAGTTGCAACATGTAGTTATATAGAGCAGACTTATTTTCTTTATCATCCTAAGCCTAACAAAATTTGGCACAAATGAATCGCACACATAGACATTAAGAAATTGAAGTATGCAATGGACCACGACATTGTAACAGGTGTGAAAGGACAGTTGATCAATTCAAAGAAATTATGCAACAACTGTAAATTAATAAAGATCAACAGAGGACCGTTTCACAGCGTCCAGAAGCCGAGGACAAAGGCAAAATTAGAGATGGTTCACGCAGACCTGTGGGGACCGAGTCAGACGATCAGCCGTGGAGAAAATCGTTACTTCCTCACACTCATTGACAATTTTACACGGTGGACGGAGGTGTGCCCATTGCAGAGTAAAGCAGAAGTTCTACCAAAGTTGAAATTGTACATCCAAGGAGTTGAGAGACAGACGGAAAGTTGTCTCAAGCGTCTGCAAACTGACAACGGTATGGAATTTTGTAGCGCAGCTGTTGGTCAGTACCTAATACAGTCATTATGAATATGCCACACACAGACCAACACATACTCTCCAGAGATGAATGGCGTAGCAGAGCGCTTTAATGGCTTTGGAATGGATGCGGTTAGAACTTTTCTACATACCTCAGCATTGGATCATACGTTTTGGGCAGAAGCGCTCCAAACATTCATTCACGTGAAGAATCGTCTTCCCCATACGACAAATCTAAATACAACGCCTTACGAGGGTTGGTTTAACCGGAAGCCTGGTTTAGGACATTTAAAGGTATTTGGATGTTCTGCATTTCATCACGTGCCGAAGATACATAGAGATAAATTACAACCAAAAGGTGCGAGAGGCATAATGGTTGGTTATGCTATAACAACAGCTGGGTATAGGATTTTTGACTGTGCAACGAAGAAAATAATTGAGACGAGACACGTCAAATTTGATGAGACAGAAATGGGGATGAAGTGTTTGCGAGAAGGTGAATACGATGTGATACCAGATGATAAGGAAATGCAAGCTGATATGCAACTCCCAGATGTCCCGTGCCAGGTTCATTACCTCCACTACCGGAGTTTCCAGGATCTGAAGAGGCCGAATTGGCATGTTTTATATCCATACCACAAACATACCAAGAGGCAGTTCACTCAGAGCAGTCCGAGGAGTGGACTTTGGCCGTTCTGGAGGAGCTCCGGAGTATGGAAGCAAGGAAGGTGTGGACAGTGATACTGCGACCACTGGGAATAAAGGTCCTAACAAGGAATATGGCAGACATGCTTACGAAACCTTTATTACGAACTAAGAAACATATTTGAAATTTGTGTTTTAATGTTTTTTTCAATCAGATTGATTGTTTTTTTTGGCTAATATGTATTTATATGCAATATTTGGTTTAAGTGATTTATTCTGTATTTGGTGTATGGTTTTTTCTGAATTTATTTATTTATTTGGTTTTAATATGTTTTTGCAGATTTATGGAAAATTGAATTTATTTATGTTTTATTTATTTTCGATTTTACCTTTTGTTCATTATATACAGTTTTTGGATTTATTTAATCTTTTGTTAGATTTTATACATATAATGCTGTATTCATTTATTTATTTATTCAATTATTGTTTGCTTGGTTTTTTTTGGTTGTATGATGGTTTTATTTTGATGTGTATTTGGGTTATTGATTATTGGTTTTTTTTCAAGTGTTTTTCCAATTTTTCTTTATTGTATGTTTGATTAAAGGATTACGGACAAAGGGGGTGTATGTTGTGTTAGATACTTGATTGTTTCTGAAATACATGAAAGAATTAATTAATTGATTTATTTGACTATTTTGTTATACAATTTAATATACTTACTTATTTAATTATTTGTTGTTTTCACACTTGATCGAATTATATGTTACAAGGTTGAATGTGAATAGTTTGTAAATAATATTAGACATGTTTACTGAATTTATATTTTATATTTATTCTAGTTGTTTGATATATTTATACACAGTTGTTGCTTTATTAATAATTTAACAAACTTTTTGATTGTAATCCGTGTTTTGTGCGAGGACTTGAATCGCGATGATCAATGACAACAATCGAGATGGTTAAGCGCGACGATCGCTATTTTCGATTAATGATGGTGTTAAACTTGTAATATAGTGTAATTTGTAATGTTATATTAACCTTGGATTATCTGTAATCAACGTTGAAACCAGTGATCGGCAGTCGAATCGATCTACGATCCTCCATGACGTAATTCCAGCTAATGACGTCACGAATCAGAAAAAACCAATAGGAGGCGTAAACATTGCAAAGTTGATTGACGTCGTGGAAGTTATGCTTTTGACTAAATGGCAGCACTAAAGGGTGATAAGATATCTCCACCTGCAGGAAAAATGCAAGATTTACGAGACAATTAAGCTTATTATTTAATTTTCTGATCAGATTTAGAACCTGAAATGTGCGTGTTACAAAATTGTTTTTGTTAACAGCTGTTGAAGGTTTGCAACTTGCGGATAAGAAGCTTTTCCTGAAAATGCCGCTAGAATGGGTTTGCTATTATCCATGTAAGTATGAAGTTAATTGAAATTGAATATTTTCCTAATTTCTTACATATTCTAGGAGTAATAAATTATTGAAAAAGTTGCTATTTTCTCGTTCAAGTTATTGGAAAAGTGTACATTCTAATAAACCTAGTGAAATGGATCACCACATAAATTCGACGGATGAGAAACAAGTAAAATTAACAAATATAAATTGAATTGCTTGTTCATAATAATTAATTGTTTTTAGTTGCAACTTCTGAAAGAACCTTGCATATTAGTTGATACAAATGATAAAGTGATAAAGGCTGAAACCAAAGAAAATTGTCATCTTATGAAAAATATCAATGAAGGTATCACGAGATTATATAATTTCGAATTTTGGTTTTACGACCACGGTAGTGGTAACGTATCAAAGAAAAAAGATTCAATACAGTAATAAATTATCCTCTTTAAATAAAACTAAAGACTATCTGGAATAATTTTATCAGATTTTAAAAATAGTTTTGAAATTGAAACAAGCATTGAAAACTAAATTAAATTTTTAAAAAATACACTTAAATTTATGAGCAAAGTTTTGGGTATTTTTAATAAAGAACCAAAAATCTTTTTTTTTTAATCAATTTTTGTATAATTTTTTAGGAATGCTTCATCGAGCATTTAGCGTATTTTTATTTAATTCAAATGGAGACCTGCTTTTACAACAGCGATCTGATACAAAAATAACATTTCCTGGATACTTTACTAATACTTGCTGCAGTCATCCTTTGTATACCAAAGAAGAATTAGATGAAAATGATCATATTGGAATTAAAAGAGCTGCCCAAAGACGACTATTTCAAGAACTAGGAATTGGGAAACATGAAGTCGTTACATATTTAGAACTGTTTTTATCATTTACTATAATTTTTTGTTTAATTATAGATTCCATTACAAGACTTTCATTTTTTAACAAGAATCCATTACTTGGGACCATACAACGATGTTTGGGGTGAACATGAAATTGACCACATTATATTTGTGAAAAAAAATGTTCAACTTGACATCAATACTAACGAAGTCAAAAGTTATGCGTATATTAGTAAAGACAAAATTCTTGAATATTTAGGTGGGTATAAATATTGGATTTATAAAAACTTGTTTGCAATATATCTAATAAGTATTGTCGAGCCTTTAAAATAATTTCCAAATGAAATAACTACTGCCAAACACTTTTTTCTGAAAATTGCCAGATTCAATATTGTTATGCTGTACTACCAAAAAAATAGAATTCCAAATTACAGTATTTCGATAATCCTAAAATTATTAAATTATTAAATTTTTTATTAATCTTTATTCAGATTATTTTCCATCAAGATTATTCTTTTACTTCTTTTATGATTTCATTGATTTGAATAATGAATGGGCTGTATATAATCAAGATTATTTTATATATAACAGCTGATAGCTTGTTCTTTATGAATAATTTTTATATGAATGAAATCTTCATATTTTAAAATAAATTATTTGCCAAGTTTTAATTTCTTTGTTTAGTTCTTGTCCTAAAATTTACTAATAAAAACCATGAATCCTCATAAAAATCTTTTTAAATGACTTACTTTTGGGGGAAAAATTCCAACTGTTTGTATTGACTTGTTTTACAATTTATTTTTCAGATTCGGTACAAGCGCCACTGACACCTTGGTTTCTGTTAATATTAAACAATTTTCTATTTCATTGGTGGAATAATTTGGATTCTCTTGACAACATTAAAGATCAACTTACAATCCATCATATGGTATAAATTACTAGTCAGAATTTTCATGTTTAGGAAAATTACTAGGAAGTCTTGAAAAATTATTTGATTAGCATAAATTGTTTAGCTTTATTATTCGTCAAATATTCGATGTATACCGTCAAAATAGGAAAAATAAACAATTTCAATACGAAACTACTGTTAATTCTTAAATTTTTTTTATCATAAAAGTGTTTTAATCATTAAATTCTTAACACTTAAAATTTAATCGTAATACACTTTTCTTTGAAGAATGAGTATTATACATATTGCAAAACGATAAAGTTAAATATAGATTTCTGACTTAGCTTGATAGCCATTCTGAGAATTAAAAATTTAATTAAATACAAGAGAGTAAGTGGCGACATCTTACGCTAATAATTAGAAATAGTAATGTTTTTATTACTGCATAGCAACATATGGAGATTATATATTTGGCTATCATAGGTTCTTTTTTATTATGATTGATTAGTGCTCTTTGCAAGCGATCGTGATTCTCTGTTGTAAATATACATACTTCATTTCGATTCATTTATTGCTACCAAGAGTCAAATTGCAATAACTTTCTGGTAAATGCCAAGGGAAAGAAGATTACCAGCAGGAAGATATCGATGTATATTATTAATCTTTTACTTAATTGTATTAGCATTTTATTTTTCCTTGTTTGTCAGTTGCATCAAACGAAGGTGATCCTGACGGTGTTGGATATCTATCTCAAGCTCAAACAGACGGCCCAAACACGAAGAAAAAACGGAGAGCATCGGCGGCTAGTAGCCCGGCTCAAGTATGTTTTTACATATTCAATTTATGATTAAATTAAAAAACTGACATTGTATTCAGGCCAGCCCGTCGTTACCTGATTTAGTACCACCACCTCCATTAACTGCTTATGGAGAAACAATTGTGGCGAGTAACCCTTTCGATGATACACCACCGGCTGCAGTCATGCAACCAAAACCATTAGCAGTAACATCGGGAAAAGTAAAATCTATAAAACTGTTTGGATTTATTATTAATCTTTTTAAAATAAATGCTCAGATTTATCCACCAGATCAACCAATGGTTTTTAATCCACAAAATCCAAATGCTCCGCCAATTTATCCTTGCGGAATTTGTCATAAAGAAGTTCATGACAACGACCAAGCAATTTTGTGTGAAAGTGGATGTAATTTCTGGTTTCATCGCATTTGTACGGGGTTAACTGAAGCTGCTTTTCATCTTTTGACTGCCGAAGTTTATGCTGAATGGGTTTGTGATCGGTGTTTACACATGAAAAACATACCGTTGGTTAAATTTAAACCTTAATTGACAGTATTAAATTGATTTTATTACGTGGCTATTGTTTATATTTACATAATTAATGGGATTAGTTAGTAATGAGATTGTTTTTGAATTAAGTCCTGATAAGTAATGGAAATAGTTTTCTTTTTCTATTTGGATAGTGAAATATGCTAAATCCAAATCTCCAAATAAAGATGAGATCTGGAATAAATTGAATTTGTATTAAATTTGCTTTTTATTACATTAAATTCTATAAAAACTATTTTTACCTGACTCAATACTTTCTGTTCATTTACATCATTCTGTATCTGTATATGCAGACTTCCTGCTAATTGAGATGAAGAATGTAACCAAAAATATTGATACCGGTTTGATACAACACCCTCGACTGCTAAAATCTTTTAAAGCAAATATATTTTTACCAAATTATTAACAAAAAAAAACATTAATTACCTTTTTAATTAATTCAGAAACTTCCTTTTGATATTTCTGTGGAACTTTGAGTACTAATATCGAAGCTGAATCTTTAAGCAATGGTAAAACACTTAAAAAGATAAGACTCGATATAAATAAAGAACAAATTGGATCAGCTATTAACCATCCAAAATTTTGAATTAATAATGATGAGCCTATAACACCAATACTTCCCAATGTGTCTGCTAATATATGCAGAAAAACTCCTAAAATGTATAAAATTTATAAAAGTTTGTGATAAATTTTATTGATTTTACATACCTTGCATATTAGCATTGATTCCATGACTATGACCATGTAAATGACCACCAGATCGCTGATGCTGGTGTGAATGCGAATGGTTGTGGCCACTATCGTGCGAATGACCATGATGAAAAGCAAAGATACCAGTTAAGTTAACAAGTAAGCCAACAACCGATATTATCTGTTTCAATAAACTGAATTATTCAATGTCAACTAAAATATCATTTAATTACCAAAAGTCTTTCAGTTTTTATTTCTGGCGGATCAAATAATCGATTTAATCCTTCGGTAAATACATAAAAAGCTATGACTACAAGGAAAAGGCCATTGATAAAACCAGAGAGCACTTCAACTCGACGATAACTATAAAAAGAATAATTTAAATATTCGAATTTATTATAACAGGTTTGACCTACCCGTAAGAAAATGTTGGCGAAGGTTTCCATCTTGACATTACTGAGGCACAAAGTCCCATAACTAAAGCAGAACAATCAAACATCATGTGGAAGCTGTCTGACAGAAGACCTAAACTATTTGTCCATATTCCGTATGCCATTTCAACAAAAGTGAAAACCTATGAAAAACTGTTAGCATAATTATTGTCTTAATTGCTTCAATCGGACTCACCAAATTTAGACATAGAAAATACAAAATTTTCCTCGAGTCAGGTTCATCCAATATGTATTTCAAAGAATGTTTAATATTCATTAGCACTGATTGTGATGTTTTGTGAATTGAATCACCATCAAATGTGTATAAAGGTAATCCAGAAGTAGAATAACCAACAAATTTACCCTTTGATCCCATTTTACTGGGCATGGTCAATATACAAGCAGCTAAAATTAACAAAAAAAAATTAAATGTTTGAAATTTTCAAACATTCTCATTAATTCACCTATAATAAACATCACGCTACTAAAAACCAGACCAGCAGATAACTGATGTTCTACTGGTAATTTTAAATCGGGGATACCGAGAAAAAAGTTAATAACAAATGCACTAGTCACCACTGTTATTGTCGAATAACGCGAAAAGTAGTTAGCTTCTAATCGTTGAATACAGACAGCATCAACATAATAATCAACTACAAACATAAAAATGGTTATCGCACAAAATGATGCACCCAATGACATCAGAGGAACCAAAGTTAATTCATAAATTAAATGTAAACATATAACAACGGGAAGAAGTAAAGCTGCTGATACAATTGATGAAATTGCATATAAACGTTTAGCACCACCGATTTCTACTGATAATTTGCGCGAGACAACATTGGATATTGTGTTTAAGCACAGTGTCAGTACAAGTAGAATAACGCCTCCCTAAAATTAAATAATAAAAATGTGTTATATATACATACTGGTGGTTAAATATGTTTTTCATTACTTTATGATCAGCGAGGCCTGTCCTTGAGATAACAAAATAAAAAAGATGGCTAAATCCATGGTGCTGTCCTTCAGCTAATTTATTGGTTAAAATTATACTATTACTAATATATGTCATAATCATTTTATATTAATTCCAAAAGGATACGATGATCAGTAAATTCAGCTTCATCATTATCACTATCGAATAACAAGAGACTGCAAATGGCAATTAAGAAAAAAATTGTTCCACGCACCTAAAACAAATTTATGTAAATTTATATATTATGATTAATTGTATATATTACTTTTATAGAGCCTTCTGCACCGGATAAAATAGTGGTTGCAATTGTAAAAATAATATAACCACTGTGTTCGAACAGTAAAACACTTCGTACAGGACCACATAAAGTAAGACCAAATAACCATAAGCAATTAACTATGTTATTGAAAAATGCTTGTTGGATAATTCTCCACCACTGAAATTAATTAAGAAATCATTTTCTAACTAAAATTCAAATTTGAAATAAATACTTGAGCTTTTGTAATTTTTTTTCCTGAAGTTATTGGTTTTTGGATAATAATTAATAATATCCCTGCTCTGAAAAGAAATAAGATGAATTTATTTTACAAAATTGAAATTTCTACTTACAATAGTTTAATACAAAATAGAAAGTATACAATATGGATCACTTTTAGTACATCGTATGATAAAAATATTGCGGATACTCGTAGAAATTTGCTCAATACTAGCAGGCAAATGTACCAAGCGATTCTGCATGTAGAAAAATTAAAATTATTATTAATTTAAGTTACATTACAAAAATATACAAACTTTGATGTTGGATAAATTGCTCTATTCGGAGCGCCACTGAAACCATATTTATCTGAAATTCCTTTCATTTTGCACTATCCTTAGAACTTATTGCTCGTTATATTATTCACGTTTTCATAGTATTTTATGTTATAGCAGGATTCTCCCAACCAGTTGAAGCCGAACGTCAGCTAAAGCTTACGATAAATACCTCACCGCAAGAAGGCTCTCTAGCTGTATCAGTTGATTTTCCGGATAAAGACCAGTCGTTGTAACCAATAATCTGGACTTCACACATATTACTAGATTGATAGAAAGAAGAATAAAATTATTGATTATTATCTCCAGTACATGAAGAGCCTATCTGGGATGAATCATAAGCAGGCAAAAACAGGAAAGGGAAAGTAATTTTTATCTTGAACTTAAACTCAAACTTCAGAATAACGAACATTGTAGTTGATGGTGCAACGTCGGATTGGAGGTATTTATAACTAAGCTAGGCTGGTTAAATGTGTTAATATAATGACTATTTAAAATAATTTTGTTGTGTCATAGAATTATAATTTTGTAATTATTAGTAGCTCATTTAAATTTGAACAGTTTTAAGGTGTCTTGTAATATTTGTCAGTTAGAAAGAAATTGAGAAAATAATTTTTTAATGATTTATAGGTTTGTTCATTTGTTAAAATGAATTTGCCATTTCCTATTGAAAAGTATAAACAAGTTGAATCAACATGGCCAATATCTGGAAATCATATTATTGGTACATTCAATGAAAATTCTATCATCTTATATCAAGCATACAAGCCATCAATTGCCTCATATGCTGTTAAAAACCAAACATTTGTTGGTTGTCCAGAATATAATGAGAACAGAATGACATGGCTAAAACCCAATTTTCTCTGGATGATGTTTAGATCTGATTGGGCTAGAAAACCAAACCAAGAGAATATCTTAGCAATCACAACAAGTATTGATGGTTTCCATAAAATTTTGAAGACTGCTGCAATTAGGGGTAAGGAAAGTGATGTGAGACTTCAGTGGGATCCAGATCACGATCCTTTTGGAGAGAAGGTAAAACGGAGAGCCATCCAACTGGGAATACGAAATGATATTTTGCAAATGTTTTTGAAAAAATGGATAATTAGAATTGATGACATAACAGATTTTATTGTGAACCAGAGAAAATTTGTTTTAGAGAATTGTTTGGATGCATTGTCTATTCCATTTGAAAGAGTTTACAAGCCAAATGATGAAGAAATTGTAAAACATATTGATTTAAGTTAATGAAGCTACCAAGTAATTCGTTACAAAGTACTGTAATTGCAAATTCATGTGCAATATCAATGAAAACTAACTCAAGTTAATAAACTCAATAAACTTGCGTACTGCAATAAATCAATGACAAAGACTTCAACATTGATTTCATACTCAATTTTTATGCTTTAAAATTAGAAAATTATGTAAATTCTAGTGGCCTTAATTAAATTCTTAATAATTATATGAATCAATTGTAACTTGATTTTCTAATTTTAATCATGTTTAAAAATGTAAAATTTTATTTTTATTTTTTATTTTTAAGTGAATTTTAATTATCCTATTAATGTGTTAGCAAGATGAATCTGTTAAGTTGCATAAAAAAGAAATTTGGCATTTGGAATACTAATGCCACCATATGTTAAATGTAATGAAAATCTTAAGCATAAAGTGTAAGCAACAATGTGAAAATAGTATCTGATTAAAAATGACAAATTTAAAGATTTAAAATGGCAACTTTAAAGATTTAGTTTTGAAAAGTGTTCTATTTTTAAATACTTTTATATTCTATATTTTAAAATTACACCACTGTTGCCTTAGTTTGCCTTGAAATATTTTGAAACAATCTGTCACGAGCCGATACCTCCAGTGTCTGTGCATTATATTATTTAAATGCCAATTCAATGCGATTAGCACAGGTGAGCGATGAGAGCACTCTCATGATTTTAACTTATACTAACGATCAATTAATATGAACCCCGGGCATGATATTGGTATCAACCAATATTTGTCACTAGCTGATTGGCCCTCAAGACCAGCTGGTCACACCTAAGTCTATATAAGCCTGGGATGTTTGAATAAAAAACGAATTTCTTTTCAACTCTACTTACTGTTTTGTTGTTGCCAAGAAGACAAAAAATTAAAAAATGAGCCTATGATTAGAAAAATGCTTAAATCAGAATCCAAAAAAGGAACTATATACATGTTCCAAATTTGATTGCGAACCATATTGAAGTCCAAACAATCACAAAAAATGTGATGCACCAACACCAACTCACCACCAAAAAAACACAAATGAGGACACCCATCAACAAAAGCTTATAGGTAAGACGAGGATGCCAATGCTGAGGCCCAAAATTAAAGTCTGTTCCCACCCAGATATAACTAAGGCAGACCAAGATTTCAATACCAGCATAATCTCCTCGAGCATATTGCCATGAGTACAATCCTACTCTTCCTGTCATGCCTCCCAGAAATATATTGCTATGTGGTAGATTGGCGCGAGATGCGTTAGGATGGCAGAAATCACTGATAGAGTTCCGATGAATGATTCGAATTCCCCATAAGATAATGGTTGGATCTAAGAATTTTGCATGTTAGAGAATTGGAGAATTGTTAGAGACGGGACATTCTCGAGATGTTCTTTGTAGGAGTTAGTTGTATTTTGTTAGCTAATAAGATAATTAGTGTTCTTTTGAAATGTATAATTTATTGTTTAACCTTAATGTGATTTGTAATTGCATAGTGTTTAAAGTGTCATTTTGCAAACTTACTACAACTGATATTTTGCTACCTGTTTATGGTATGCGGAAATCAGATATCAAATTAAAACTATTAAAAATCTAAGAAGACCAACATGGAAGATAATTACCCTAATGTTAACAGTATTAAATAATTATAATTTAATGTTATTAATTGTATTGATTAAGATTGTAGAATTTGTTAGTATTAGCATAATAATGAAAATTGGTTTGTTAACATTAATTAAGGTCGGCCGGCCAAGTTATTTAGAAAAATAATGATTGTAATTGTTGACTGTTGGTTTATGTGAAATGGATAATAACCGAAAATTGACTATTAATAAATGATTTGTTTATTTAAAAATTATACAAAATGGGTCTCTGGAATTATTAAGGGGTTTTTAGTAAAACCCGAGCTATTTATCCTTCTGGTCCCGTACTGCTGCTTGAGCCAAAAAATCACGTAACAATATCCTACACAACTGATTATAGTAAGGAAAACACATGAGGAAGAGCCAAACCCAACCAGCAGCATCAGTATGCTCATTTCCAGCAATATTCAGGTACCCAGAACTAACAGAATAGGATATCAACTTCTCTTTTACTAGGATATAATAAAAGCCAGAGAATTCAGGCTACAACTAGATTATCACTCTTGTTTGATGCCAAGCACTACAATCCACTAATGGAATCAGTTATAGACATTATGATTGTCATGACCAAAGTACATGTTGCATCCTTTTTTCTTTTTCTTGCTGATAATGCAATCTGGGGTCCCAGTTATTCTTTTTCATTTGTTTTTTTTTGGATTGGCTCTTCATTTTGTTTCATTTTGTTAGGATGCAGTGCCTTCTTGCTGCTAGGCTTTGCTGGGCTATCTGTGGTTTCCATCTAGGCATGTTGCATATGGCAACATATGGCTGACCTTAAACAAAATACCTACTTACCATAATAATAATAAATAATAATAATAAATAATTCTCTGATGCAATCTGGTATTGTCAGAGCCATAACTGTTTTTGGTGCCCTGGACAAACTTGTTTTTATGCCCCAAAAAACGAATTTGGTGCTCTAGCTGGCAAAAAGTGCTATATTAGAGGGGTGCCGACTACGCCCCTCTGATATGGTGCTCTTGGAAAGTACTCCGTTGCCAACTCTTTGGTACAGCTCTGGGTATCGTGCCTTGCTCAATTTCAGTAGAACTATCTACCATGAACCTTCATCTTCAGCTTTCTCAATTTACTATTTCATTGCCATCTGTAACTTTGAATCCTGAAACCCCTCTTACTTCTTCTGTTGCATTCCAGTTTGCATCAGTGAGCACGCTGAGGTCATTCTCCATACACCAACTCCTAATTTTTAGTTTCATTCTCATATTGCAAAACTCACCTTACAGCTAAATGTATTTTCAACACTTTCTTATTGAACTGTAATATATTGATTACTGCAAAAGCAATATCTGGTCTGGTATATACTGCCAATTGCTTAGGTACTTTTGGTAGTGCCCAGATTCGATTAATTTACTCTTGATATTCTCATTTAATTTTTGATGAGAATCAAGAGGATTGATTGAACTATTGTAGTCAATTATTTCTGTTGGTGTTATTAGTAGATGGCACCACATGTACACATCACATATCTACAAACCTCCTCACCCTTTTTAACCTTAATTGCTACTTTATGTACAAAATCAGTGTCTTTGTATAGAATAAAGTGTTAGTTAAGTTGTGACCAGATATCGCTAGAGGGCAGCATGGGTCCCGGTCAGGTGACCCCGGGGCACGTTCATTGCATCACCTGAGGTGGCACAACCCCAAGTTAAGACAGTTGTTGTTTCCCCATCCGAGAGATCGGACGGAAAAGATAGCTAAGGAGATGATGATGAGCGGGGTTGCTCAGGTGGCCACGCAGTGGGCGTAGAGAATGTTGTGCAGGGGTTGATGAGGACGTACGGCTACCCCACGTAGCAATTTAGTGTGCATATATATCTTAGACCTCGTATCAGTATCATAGATACCGGTACGAGGCCGGCGAACCTTAGGAGACATTGGGAGCATAATGGTGATTGCGGGTTGCAGTCAATTAATAAAGGCTCGCTAATCATGGAACCGCTAAATCATGCGTCTGTCCCAAATTATTCACATGCCCCATCTGTGATACCGCTGCCTGGACTCTGTATTCAAGTGGCGGCGGAACGGATAGTCACAATTGGGGGCCTGGCCGAAATTTGAACCTAGGACCACATGGAAAAATTTTTTTTTTTAGCTTATGCATACGTGGGTAGATGGAATGTCTCCTCGCCATGTAACCAGCTGGGGGGGACGACCCTGACGGAGCGTAAGCGCACGGCCCATGCGGGACTAACAAACTAGTGTATGGCGTTGACGTACGAGTGAAACGTGCTTTGAATCATCGCCTGGGCAATGGGAACGAACATGGGCGGAGCGTGTACAGTACTCTCTACCGGGTACACAAAGCTACAAACTCAAGGAACGCTTTGCCTACCGTGTTCCTGATGTGATTACGGGGTCTACGTTGAAACATGCACAGTCTGTAATAACCGAGATTATAGAGTTAACTCGGTTCTAGCACTGACGACTATGGATGTTAGCTAGGCGGTTACGAACGACCCCTTATCAGTTTGCACATTGTGGTAGCTGAGTGGCAGCGATCGACAATGGTGGGTCAGCCATTTGTCTATCGTGGTGGGTGAATTGGCGGGGGTGGGCAGCCTGGGGTCTGACGGAGGCCATAGGTGTGCCCGCTGGTCAATGGTGTACGGGAACAGCACGAGAGATGCGGCAAGCCGACCCGGCGGCCGTGGGATGGCTATCTTTAACCACGCGGGTCTTCGCAAGGGACTGTTGGGATAGGCCGCAGTTATAGTAGAATCCTACCCTCACAACTTTATCTATTTTTCATTCTTATTCCCAAAATCCTTTTAGTGTATTCAGTTAAATTGTTCTCATTTTTTCTAACTCATTCCTATAACAATTCTTTATTTATCATTTCCAATTTTCGCTTTGAGAGGGCTCTTATGTGGCCATGCTGGGACATTCGAGAATGGTCAAAGGCAAAAGTGACTGTTTAAGGGTGGCTTTGGTGTAGCCTACGGGCTAACAGACATGATTGTTCTCGCGCCCTTCCTTTCTGTGCTTGACCGATCGTGATCTACCTTAATCCTTCACGGACCTCCAAGTGCGGGGACCGTGGTTTAGTGTGAAATATTGTTTGCGTGCCGCGTGGGTGGTCGGATCCTCGCCCTAAGGCTATCGAACGAATACGGGAGTAGAGAGGTGAAAGCATGTCAACACGATGCGGTTGTCACGTGAAAATATTTTGGCTAGACACTCTTTGGAATAGGAAGAATGATCAATTGTTCGCAATTAACTTGTACAGAGAGAAATGTGATTTCTCCCACAAAACCCCCATTTTATGTTTTTTATGTTTGTTTTGTCTTGTGTTATGTTTTTTGGAATTCTCGCTCTTTTATTTTGGTGACATACCCTTGAAATTAAATGGTAATTTATTACCATACGTTTTTAGGCCTGTCACCAATTGACAAAGAAACGATTGACAAAAAATAAATATCTAGGAATCGACAATTTATTGCTGGTTTTCTAATTATTTGTGGTAGTAAAAATTAAATAAAACTTGCATTGTCCGAGAAATGTATTTTTTCTAATTTTTATACAATAAAATAATTTTATATATACAAGTATATATAAGTATACAGGGTGGTAAAAAAGTCTGCGTCCCACCAATATCTTTAAAACAGTAACAGATATGAACCTGGCAATGATGGGGTTTTATAGAAAGTTGGGTGTGGCCAATTCAATAACAATGTC
>JAQFZU010001186.1:0-15116 GCA_034696185.1 Henia vesuviana | reverse complement strand
AGGTGACGGACAATTATCTCGTCGTCACTTCTGTCCACAGGGCAGTTGTTGACGGGCCCTCGGCTCTTTCTGGAATTGCAGAGGGGAAAGGGCTTCGAACCCGGAGCCCCTTTGTCTCAGCAAATTGAGGGACGCGACTCAACGTCGCGTCCCCCCCTCGTGACCCGATTCGGGGTCACGACAAGGTTAGAAAATATTTCAATTCATCGGAAGCATAGCATTTTATTAACTCCAAGACCAAATGTTTCTTCGTTACTCACGATTTAATATGTTCCTCACTCTCCAAGCTCTGAGCTATCATCTCTCCAGTTGGAGAATGGAGAGGTATAAATATTGGAGCCATTTTTAAATCTGAGTGAGAGCTGTACACAGAAGTTAGATTTCTTCGTCTCGTCCAACAAAGAGTTTTTGCACAGGACCAACATTTTTTAAAAAATCCCTGAAATGAATAAATATTATAAGAAATAATAAAATCCTGCATGAAGATAATATTTAAAAAAAATTGTTTTTCTTAAAGTCAATTTTTTTCTAATTTTTGGAACTACAATTTTCTAATTGGAAATTATGTTCTATCTTTATTAATTAAGTAGTTAGAAATTTAATAATCATGTAAATTATCTTTAAATTCAAATCTGACTTGACAATGGAATTTGGCTCCTCCCAACATGCTTATTTGTCCCCAATATCGTCATTAGTCTACATGTATTTATTTAGAAATTATTTGAAGGGTCCAGACTTTTAACTCAAGTGACATATATTTTGCTTCAATTAAGTATGTTATTAGAAATTTGGTAGGATTTCCCATTAAACAGTATTTGTGAATTATCTATAGGTGCATTCGAAATTTAAAATATAAAAAAATTTCAATTTTGACTGCAGTTTCTGTAATTAATTTAATGCAGAGACAATTGTAGTTTGAAACTCACGGATTTTATAAGACAGTATTAATTGAAGTTATTAGCATGTGAAATAAATTTATTTTGATGCATTTAATTTTCCAAATAGTTGTTTAGTTACCTTCCTGAATAGAATGTAGACCCAAGGATCTAATACTTGATTAACCGAGGCTAAACGAACTGTCAAAATGTCGCGTCTTAAGTCTCCACCATTATCTCTAAATTGATTAATAAGAATCTGAAACTATAAATAGGAATAATTTAATACACGTTATGTATTTATTAGTAATGAAATGAAAAGAAATTCTTTCACTGATTACTATTCTGGACCTGCAGCTATCGTACTGCTCAAAAATAGTGACCAGTTGAAGAAAATGTTTTTATGACTACAATAGACAACTGTATTACCATGAATGGAGCCCAGCAAATTGTAAATACAACAGTTATACCAACGAGAAGAATCACCATCTGTATTTCGATTTCTCTTTGCTTTCTACTTCTATGTTGATGCTTATCAAAAGCCGGTGAATTAACATGAGTTCTTTTGTATCTCATTCGAAACAACGAGCCTAAAAAAAGGTAGACAGTAAAACAATAACAATTTTTGAATGATTATATTTAGTCATCAAGCAGGTACATTCTGTGCAAACTTTATAAAAATGTTAATTATACCTGCAACAACAATGTTACAAATTATGATTAAGAAAATCATAATTAAATTGATAATTGCAACTGTACAGGCATATATCGTATCACCAATATTCGTAGGATGCATATCGAGAAAACACCAAGTCCCAGGGTACTGTTTTGAATAACGTCCAAGTCCAAAAAGAGGAAAAGCCGCTGCTAGTAAAACTATAATCCACTGCAGTAATAGCACGAGTCTAGCTCTCGGTCGATTCACGTGAGATTTATAAAAATATCCGTGTCTTATGCCAACGTATCTTTCGAGAGCCATAGTGCAGACAATGCAAGGTGTTATAAGTGCAAAACTGATCATGGCAAATGCGTGGTAATTACACAGACTGGTTCCTCCCGGCCAATCACCGTATGCATAAACAATGATTACAGGCCACGTGGTGAATATAATTCCCGAAAGATCTGTCCAAGCTAATCCGGCCACTAATACATAAAATACTGTCCTAGTCTGTTCTCTTCTGGTTGAAATTTGAAGAACAATGATGGCAATAACATTTCCTAGAAAAAATAGAAAAAAATTATAGTCAATTATTATACAACAAATTTTAAAAAGAAACTTTAAATTATATGAGCAAAACCAGTCACAGCAAATGAAAAATGGTTAAAATTTGTTTTTATTGTCTACTATTTAACGGATGAATTGGGTTTTCATATATTTAACGGATGAATTGGGTTTTCATATATTTAACGGATGAATTGGGTTTTCATATATTTAAGTTGTAAAAACCATAGGAATTCAATTTTCACTAGTTTGTGATTTAGTGGTGATATTTTGGAATTTATAGCAAGTTGGGTATTGAGTTGTATATTAAGTTTTTCTTTCCTCAGGCTACCACATCATCCTCTAGTGAGCATAAATTATTTTACTGCTGGCAGGCAATAAGAAGTGTACCTGCTTCACACTAGAGACTTTACACTAATCTTAAGAATTAGTAAGATTGTAGAAAATTTTGCAATATTTTACTGGTAAATTCTAAATAGATGCAATAACAATTAAATTTAATTGTTAAATTGTTAATTGTTAAATTGTTAATTGTTAAATTGTTAAATTAAATTGTTAATTTAATTTAATTAATTAAATTTAATTAATTAAATATAATTAATAGCCAAATTTTAGTAATTTAAGAACCGATAAAAATCTCTAAGCACCAAAATTAATGCCTAGTCAAGATTATTATCACATAAATAATATTCATCATTTAGTTCATCTCAGAATGATATTGAATTCAAATAACAGTTTAGCTTGAACAATTGAAAATGTATTTAAATATTTTCAATTTTGCAAGATTTGATTTAATAATAACTCATGAAAAAGATTTAATTCACCTAAATAACAATTTGCGACGTTTTGATTTTGGAAATCGAACACTTCCAATTAACAAAAACCTACAAATCAAGAAAATGCAGGTACACGAGTAAAGCTACTAATTGCAATCACTCTCGGCACAAACTCACAATTGTTTACTTGATTTTATGGAATTGAGAAGTTGTCACAAGCTAAATTTATTTAGCAGGACAACGAAAAATAAGAACAAAGCAAATTGTATGACCTTATGCTAGAAATACGAATGGAAAAAGGAATGCTAATTACCTTTGAAAGTAGTCAAGGTTAATAACCTACAAGACCACTTAGGCTTCGCACACCAAAACCTTCGAGTTAGCATGAACGAATTCACAATTAACTAATCGCAAATGAAATGAAGCGATTGTGAATGTAAAACAAAATACCTTAAATTGTATTACAATAAACGCTCTTAATCAATTGTTAGGAACTCGCGCTCCAAACTCGCGAATGTAATGCCAAAATATAGATGCAAATGAATGAAAAGACGCCTTAAAATACAAAGGAAAATAACCAGGATCCCTGCATTTACAAAAACCAATTAAACAATTCCTTATAGGTACTCAAAAGGCTGTTTTTCCTGAGAATGTGAATTATCAAAATTAAACCCAAAAGAGTGTGTCTTCACAAAAAGTTGAAGATTGCCTGAAGATTGAAAACTGAAGATTAATTAAAGATTCGAACATGCCTGGCTTTTTTAACCTTTGGATGGTCATGTGGTTATATGAGCCAATCACCAACCGACAAGTATCGGTTGGTACTATTATTATGCCCGGGGGGACATTGTTATACTAATCAATTATGCCAATAGATGGTGTCTATCAATTCGCTGCAAGAAAGCTACCGTAGGGGTAACAAATATGAAAATTTTACCAATTTAGAGGGATTAATGCGCATGCTCAGCCACAAGTATTTAAACAATGTTTCTTAACAGTTTTCTGTGCATATTGCGCAGGAGTTTATAAATAAACGCTTTCTAGAATAATAAGGCAAAGGGCTGGCTCGTGACAAACTTTATAGCCAATTGCACTTAATTTTTAGTTTAAATTACTTTAGAATAATTTCTTAACTAATCAACACAATCCCCACTAATTATTTGCTAATGCAATTACTAATTAGCAAGATCAGTTTCACTATTGCTAAACTGTGAGACATCTGTTGACGTCTAATTGTAATTTGTTTAATTATTTATTGTTTACTTTGGGTAATACAATAATAGATAGATGACAACGCTATACAAAGAAGTTACATGACAAATAACAAGATGAGATTAAACGGGAAAATAGCGTCACTTGAACACACTTTATCACATTCTTAACGATGATCATTACGATCAACACTTTGTACATTAATATGTATCAATTATTAATTTAGTAGTATTAAATTAGTTTATCATTCACTAAAATCAAGGACTTATTTACGAGGCGAATGAAGACGAGAGTAAGGCGCAACGACGAGCATCAAAAAACGAAGCGGTAACGGGTTGCGGAGGTGTAAGGGACGAAGCAGAGATCCATCACATAAACTAAAAACTGCTATTTCATCGCTAGATTTCGCTAAACAATTACTCGACTAAAAATTATTTTTATTGAGCAAATATTTAGTAATTTAACTAATGCTTGTTTTTTTTCCAAAAACAATAGTTTTTGAATAGTTTTTCAAATATCTCTGGCGAAGGCCTATTTATTAAAGCAGTTAGAACAAGGTTGCACCGGTTGAAAGGTTGCTATACAACAAGATTTAAATATGTGACACTCTTTTTGGGCATCAAGTTGAAAGTGATTGATAAGAAATTTTCTCGTGAATCTTAAGACAAATGTAGCAAAAATTAAACATAAATAAGCGACAATCACATAAAAAAATGAGAACATTAGAATAACTATTGAAATCCCATTTAAAAACACATTGAAAATTTTAAAAGCATAAATTCCCATTCAATTCCATTCAATTTTCAGGAAAACAAGCAAAATTTATGGGATTTTCAATTGTAGGCTAATAATAAATCATGTAAATAAACAAATTTTATTCGCAAAATAAGCTCAAAACATTTAGAACTAAATTTTTATTAATCTTTTTCCTTTATTAAACAATGCAATCCATCAAAGTCTTGACCAGTCGTGGGGAATATAACCTCTTACTGTTAGTTACAAGATTATCGAATAATTCCTCTCTCAATAGCAGGATTAGTAGGAATAACCGAGGCATTAACAGTTGACATGTATTAGTCAGAAATTCATGAGGCTTACGTGATAATCATAAAAGCAGTCGTGTTATTAGAGAATAAACAACAGATGCAAATTTTTAAAGTTTAAGAATTATAGTCTCATCCAGAAAACTAAAATTTAAGGTCAAACTTCAAATGTAAATCTGCAGAGGCTGTAAATCTCGGTTATTAAATATCTATGTGAATTTCAAGTGTAACATTTTCCTGAAATAGTTTATTATCTGCTAATTAGATTTTGTATAATATATAATGAAAGCAACATTACAGTAATTTCAAGTTTAGTTGACAGAATCCATTAAAAACTTTATTTTAAGATGTTATATATCTTAAAATAACATATATTTAGGCATAAATGAAGCTGAATATATGGATTACATTTGTTGAATTTAGTTTTAATTCTTAAATTTAATTGAGATCATTAAATTTATTTAATTCGGAAACTTAAAATTTAAACTTTGGATTTAGATTGAATCTTTGTATCTTAATCGAATTTTCTGAATCTTTGAATCGTATAATTTGGCAGAGATTCGTGAGTTTTTTTTTTTTTTTTTGGATTTTCTGATTGTCTTATTCCATAGCAACATTTGTTCTTTTGTAGCAAATTTGTTTATACAAAATCTCATCAATGTGTAACAAAGAATAAATCCTACTATGCTACAATATGTATGTAATAACTAATTCAAAAATGCAGTGTATGATTAATTGTATACAAAAGTTAAACTTTTCTAACATGAATACATTTCTGTTCATTTGAAATGCAATTATTTTATATTTTACTATTTGAGTTTAATCCTAAGACTACATGGTAAATGTATTTTTACAATTACAATTTTTGTTCCGTATGAGGGATTGCGGAAAAACATCTTTAAGTCTAATAAAGAAGTCTGTCAAAAACCTTTTTCTAATACAGAGCTTCTCGAGGATTAAGATCCACTAACCTAAGACATTTCAACTTTATTAAAGTGACATTAGAATTCATAAATATTACAAAATTAAAATTAACATCGAGAGAGATAATGAATTTTGACCAAAATTTACGATAATTGTATTTCCCTTCTAATGAATTTTTAATTTAGTGATATATTTTGTATAATATTATTCATAAATTCAAGCCTGCATCACAACCTATCACAAATTCTTTGCAAAGCATGAAGAAGAAAAAATTCGAGATTAGATTACTTGTATATTTTGTTGAAGAACATGCATAAATAACATGACATCTACTATCACAAATAAATTGTAAATTTACTTTCTAAACCTGTAAAATCGATTTCTTTTTCTTAAATTGCTTTTTACTATAGCAACCAGGTAATTACTATTTGTTTCATTTACACTTGTTGAAAAGGCAAGTGAAGAAAGTAAATTTCATTCGTCATCTTCTCTAAGTCGAAAATTTCAATATTAATTAAGAAAATAGTTGTTTACATAACCCAAATTTTATTACAACATAAATATAAATACTAAAATTTTACGTTTTTGGAATGTTGATCACATCAACAACGATGGTTAATGAAAAGCCATTAAGTGTAATAGCAATAAACAATAAACTCTTATTAGTAGTTGATAAGGAACAAAATTGCAAGCACACTTTTTATGGGTCTTCCTCTCTTTTTAGATTAACAAGGTTGGTGGAACTAAAAGCCTTATTCTTGATTCAGTTTCCTGGATAATAACAAAGTAGTGATAAAATCTTTCTTTAGTTTCCTAACTATTTTTCTAATATTTCTAATATTATTAATTATATTTAACAAGTATTTATTCGAAGATGAAACTTACAAATTAAATTTACATTTGATTCATTAAACAGCAAAAGTAAACAAAATTTATCTTCATACTTTGATGTCAATATTTTAATGTGGAATAATTAAATTGCCAAAGTTGTAAATATTTAATACAACATTGCTCATTATGCCAAAAGTAATTAGGGTTTTTAGGAAGATGTGACTTTGATATTAAAAATTTGTTTTAATGTCAACTAAAATGATGGCAAATATAATTTTGATTTTAATAGAATTTAACATTATTTTTATAGGATTTTATAGTCATTGATTTTGCCCGTAATATTTTGTATGCCGATCAGAAATGATTTATTGATATTTGAATTTTATATTTGAATTGTAAAAATTCTTAAATTTATTTTTGTATTTCAATTTCTCATTCCACAGGTCAAAAAAAAATTATAAAAGTTTAAAAAACTTTATGCATAGAATTTGATATCACAACTTGATTTAGGCATTTTATAATTTCATTAGAAACTTAATTGACAGTTCCTACAATTAGCTAATTTATTTGTAAATGAAAAAAAATCAATTATCTTACCTACTATCCCAGTTATAGATGTTATCGCTGGGATTATGACATTAGCTCCAGGTGTTTGGTCTATTTTTGTACAATTTCTCCATTGACCGCAATCAACTACCATGTTTGTAGCTCGCATTTCGTCTGACCAACTGCTGTTTTCTAGTCTTTTAAAGCTCATGATCTTTTCCAACAGCCAAATGCGCGCAGTCTCAATGAACTTCTGCAATGAATTGTGGGTGAAAACATTTTCGCACTCAATCGGCGTCGAACAATTTAAAACGAATTTGGTTAATTAGAATTGTGATAAAAAAATACAAAACGTAAATATGGACGATTTAATCCATTATTTAGAATTTTATCTATTTTTACAAAACTTATTTAATATTTAATAAACACGTTTTCCGAGAATCTTATGACTGCTAAAATTAATTAGAAGGAAACATTTGAGTTTTAACGGGCGGATGTATTTAGGGCGTGCCTACAAACAAACTTGATATATTAATTTTCCATGTAATTAATTTTCTATAAATATTTGCGTTCATAATTTTATAATATTTAAATATAAACGGAAATAAGTGGAAAAAGAAATATCCAAAAACTCATTTCAATTCCTTGTTGATGAGTAAATATTTAATTTTTTTCATAATGAAATTATCTAATTATAAATAAAAAACAGTAGTTTTGTTATAAAATATAATAATATCTACCAGTGTAGTGAGTTAACAAGGTAACAACAATTTTTCAGACTTTCTAATTGCACCTTTTTTTATACATTGACAGTCATGCCAAGTGCAATAAATATTAAAGATTTTAGAATATTTAATTAATAAATGAAATGTTTTTTTAGGAAATGAAGAGAAGTAGGACAAATTTCCCAAGAAAGAGAAGTAATAATAAAACCAAAACAAATTCGACAAGAAATCGGTGTGTGAACTTGCAGATTGATAATAAATTGCCTAATGTCCCGTAAAAGAAAAATTAAAATTGTAATATTAATAAAGAACTAAATGCAAAATTTACACGCATAGAATCTTGTGTAGTAGGTTTGTAAAATCCTGTGGGATTTATGTATACACCTTTAGAATCACCCAGTCCAGTTAATTCATTTGGAATCCCGTCAAATTCCATGAGTTTCTCATAAAATACTATAGAATCATCTGGAATCCAGTGAAATTACTACAAGCCCATTAAATCTAGGGGAATTCCCATGAAATCTTGTAGAATCTTTTGTACATTACAAACAATTAATTTTAATTTTTGTCATAAAAATATGTAAAAGAGTTAGTTTGGGGTAAACAATAGAGTGAAATCTCTTTCTGCATGGTAAATGATATGGAAATAGAGTATACACAACTAAAATACAACATTATAGCGGACGTCTCTTTTTCATTGGATATAATCCTCTAGATGAGTATGGCGATTGCAATTGCCCTATAACGACCATGTAGTGGTGTAACGAGATTAAAAGTCTCGATGTGTCTTTTAGAGGTACCCGACCAAAAGTCACGGTATAAGTTGTAAATAAATAACTAGATGGTTAATTACTCCTTTAATCAAAGGTTGGTTAATTGTCAGAAAGTTATTTATTAGGGTTTAATGTGTAAATCTCCAGGTATAGATATGTGTGCGTATAATTGGATAATTAGGGTTAGATTTAACCAGGAGCTAGTTATGAGAGCACATGTCTTCGTTGTGACAAGTGCCCATTAGATGGCATTTGGATGGACGACTTGGGCCATTTTATTCGATTGGATGGAAATGGAAGAGTCCGAGTATCCAAAGAGTGGAGATTGGCTACTTTTACCCTCTTTTGTGAAAAAGAGATTAGTTGACTATGTAAGCTGGCACAGTGTTTTGTTTAGAGAGATTTTTGTTACCCTTGTATGTTTGATAAACATGATTAATCTAATGCCTTGACTTTGGTCACATTGATTAATGCATTTTGCACAGACTAGTGAATAGCTTCACGTGGAAATGAATTCAGTGTGTACCTGACCCTGGAAAGCGACCGATGATGGCACCTCATTATAGCTCTGCCTGAATTGGGGCCGGCAATGTACTGAAAGATGGCAGTGATCCAGTTCATGGGTTGCGCATTCAAATGGCATCAGTTCCTTGTGTATCGATGCATTATTTCCGATGGGACTTCGTCGAGCTGAAGGCAAATCTTTTATTGACACGGGTAGTGAAAGGCGACTACTGCCCTGGGCAGCGAGAGACACACTGTCTTAGGTGTCGATGACTGCTGTTCCTGGGTATAAGAAGCCGCTACTTTTGTATTTTCAGTTAACCACAGTTATTACTTGCGATTGCATGATAATAACTCGAGCCCAGAAACGAAAGGGATTCCTCTCGTTTGCAATGAGCAGTTTGACGACAAACCGGAAGTCGGTTCGATGTGCCGTGTAAACTGAGTGAGTGATACCTAGAGATTGAATAAATAATGGTATTACATTATCTCGTATCTCTTGAATCATTCCGATGTCAAATAATCTATTTCATACCCGACCATGTGTTCTAGTGCATCCCCGATGCGTAACCACGTGTGTAGTTAAGTAGTTTTCCCATTCGGCCTGTTTTGTTAATGTTAACAGACGTGTAAAATAATTTTGCGCACCTTTTCTGTGTTTAGTAATAAGTATAGTTTGTTTAGTTTAGCTAGCTTAGTGTTGTGTTAGTGTTAGAAACTGGAGTTCTGCATAACTTCATATCCTGTCCTTACTCTACACTCTAAGAAATATTTGTCTCATACGACACACCTCTCGTCTCATACGACACACCTTTTGAATTTCCATTGTCTTTTTACACCTTTTTAAGTGTAAAATATCTCAATATACTCTGTTACACCCCTCATTTCTTAGAGTGTACTTTTTAGTGATGTTGATCAGAACTTGTTCTCGTATTAAATGTAAATATTAATTGTTTGGGAAATAGTTCTAGTATTACTTGTAAACATAACTTCCAATTGTTTAAATTGGCTGATTAATAAATCCTGTCCTTGATTTGATAAAATACGAAGTCAGATAACTCCTTTAATTGATTTTCACCGAGTTTTAGTTAAAATACGGACTTGGGGGAAAAATCACCGTCACAGTGTTTATTACAAAACTCAATGAAATCTGATAAAAATTTTCAGTTTTGCTGCTACTGAATAATACAATGTATTATTCTATTCCAAACCTAAGAGCTCAATCATTACCACTCAAATATTGAGCCCAGTGTCCAATATATGCATCTGCAAGTTCTATTTGCAATCACAAGCAAGAAAACCAATAGTAAATCCTCCACGAGGCATTAATTCTATGCCTCTTTCATTTGCTTTTTTTATTAAAACAGATCAAAGTGAAGCTCGTGTATGGCTGCTTCATTCGTATGTTTATGTGGTCAGTCATCTTCATGTTGATGTGATCTTGCCCTGTCACCCTTTTGACCCCATTTGGTTAACCCGTGGCACGCGAAAAATGCATGACCACCCACTATTCCTTTCAGGTACGCGATGCACGCGACCTTTGGTTGTAACCCTTGCCTTTGTGTCTAGTGACCTGGTCACTCACCCTGGACGCGGTGACGCGTCCAAAACATTGTAGTTATCCGAGTAAAGTTTATTTTCTGATCCCACAACCACACAGGTGAACTCGACTAACAATCGACCTCACTACCCACCACCCGCCTAGTAAAGTAATATTGAAGAAGCAAGTGGGAGCGCGACAATGTCAGTTGTTTTCAGAGGTGTCGGTTTTCTCTGCAGAATTGATTGGCTATTTTGATGGTTTTATATAAACATTGAATAAATACTTATTCTTTAATATTCAAAATTTCGTCATTTAAATTAAAATATTTTTAAAATATTTATTTCTATTTAATTTCTAAATTTCACTGCATCTTGATGATATATTTTTTTGTTTAATATGAAATTACTGTTTGAGTTTTGATTGTGATGCAAGTCATCTTACATAAGTTGTCGTGCTACTATTTTCTTTTCCCGACAACCGATTAATTTGTATTTAAATCGGGATCGAGTAGATTCCGACCTGATTAGATTCACTGTTAAAAGCGTTAGCTCGACTTATAAGATTAGACAATTTCCGCAATCAGACATAAAGAGAAACTCAGAAATAGAGGCAAAGAACAACTTGTTTATTCTTTGTAATTACAACGAATACTGAAGTTAACATTGGAGCCGAGGCTCTTAAACAATAGGTAAAACAGTATAGAGAGTAACGACAATAGTCAAACGTTAAATTTACGGTCCTGACTTGGCGGAGATTCACTCGACACCAATATCTGGCAATGGGTCCGTTGGTTCGTCTTTGCAGCACGCGTCACTGCTCGCTGGGAGTCTTCCGTGACAATTTCTCGTGATGCTCCAAAATTGCTTGCAACTGATCACTTGGTCCCGGTCCTCTATCACTCCGAATCTTAGGTTGATTGGCTTGACGTTGAGGTGTGGGCTCGCTTGTGACGTGTTGTTGCTTTGGTTTTTGGTAATAAAACTCGGTTGCCGATCTTGACCGTCTTGGGTGGCTCACTGAGTACCCTCGTTATTTCCAGGCCCAATATGCGGCTGCGGGTGGTCCTCGCAACGCGACGACAGAAGGGAGCCACATGTTTGGCCTCTCCCTTTTGAGCGCGTCGGGTGTCGCGACATTAGGTAGCAGCGTTATCGTGATCCAACCCTTTGGGTTCACGACAAAGTATTAACAGAAGTAAGTAAACATGTTTATTTACTTTTGATTTTATCAATTAAATCGTAGACATATCCAATGATTTTAAAACTGGAATCACAAATTTAATCAACAAATGATAAGATAAAAACATCTTATTTAGTCAGACTGTGAAATTATCTACCAGTGAATGCAACAATCTTCAACGGCAGAAACTACACCGAATATGTCTAATTTTGATTATATCACAAACTCCTTATTACTTGATTTAACTGACGTGACAATTATTGTGTTACTTGTCGTAGTTACAACATTGCTAGCATTACTGGCATTTACTGATTTTTTAAAAGCCCCTAAAAATTTACCATCGGGACCATGGGGTTTACCAATTTCAGGATATACATTTTTCTTAGATAAGAAACCACATGTGACAGTTGCCAATTTGCGAAAGAAATACGGAGATGTAATAAGGTAAATTATTTTCAGTATTTTTCGAATTATAAACTTACAATTTCTAACTTCAGGATCGATTTAGGAAAAAACAAAGCGATATTCTTAACATCTCACAAGGCGATAAAAGAAGCATTAGTAAAACAAGCTGATATATTTGCAGCACGAGCGGAGAGTGACATATTTGACTGTTTAAAACGTTATCCAGGTAACGTTTAAAGTTGTTGTGAAATAAATTTAATTTGTATTAATATCATTGAAGGTATTATGAGAAGTAGCGGTGGAATTTGGAAAGAGTTGCGCAGATTTACACTTTCAAAATTCCGTGATTTTGGATATGCTAAATCATCTTTGGAACCTCGAATTACAGTATAATGAGAAGTGGTAATATCTGGAAATTGGTGGAAAAATTTAAACTTACTTTTTACTAGGATGAAATTCATTATTTTCTAAAAAATATACAAGTGTTTAATGGGAATTCCATACCAGATATGAGTGAACTTTTGCGAAAAAGTGTGACTAATATCATTTGTATTTATGACTGGCAGACGTTACGATTATACCGATAAAACGTTTCTCGCTTTGTTGGAATTGTCCAATGAATTTTATGCCTCTTAGGCATAGACAGATTTGTAACGTTAATTCCAAAGAATTTACGATTTAAATTTCTTCTAAGACTTTTAGGATTAAAATCACCCATGTAAGTTTTGCTTTGTTTTTTTTCAAACAACATTTACCAATATTTGCGCTAGATGGACTTGTATTGCAATGCTTGAAATGCATTCGAAAGTTGTCGACAAATTTGATGGCAATCACGTAAGAGATAACGAAGATAATTTCGTAGAAGCTTGGCTGTGACGGCCTGCGAGATGCCGCCACCTGTTAACGTTTTTATATATTGTTTTCTGTAGAGACCGATCCTGTCTCTAATCGTTATTAATGTTAATCTTAAGTTTTGTTTTACGATATTCATTCGCGTTTGGGATTTTGGCAATAAACCATGCCAAATCAACTCTGTCAATCTATCAATGTTTTAATCTTTAACTGTAAGTGTTTTATTACAATATAAATGTGTTTGAATCAGCTTGTGAATCAATTTAATCATTTGATGCGTAATCGCGAGCGCGCATCACCGTAATGATGTGCTTTTTGCGGGCACACGGCCCACCTGCTGCGAGGACCGCCACTCCTTGCCCGTTACATGGCGACAAGGATTAAAAACGAAAATTCGATGGTTTTCATGAAAGAAAATGGATTTCTTCAGAGAAACAATAACCTTTTTTCTCTAAAATAACTGTGAGTACTTTGTTTTAGTGAAATTTTCGAAGATTTTGAAGATTTTTAATGACATTTTCATCGAGTCAATGGGATCCGCCATTAAGAAAATTTTCAACTTTTGTGAAAAACATTTCAAGTTTTATTAACTGTTATGTTAAAAATGTTTTTTTGTGAGAAAAATTTATTTTTTTTCTACATATTTTGACTGTTTGATGACAGTTTCAACGGTGAACTGCTTCAAACAACCCAGCGCTTTAATATTAATTATTAATTTTTATTACCGGTTATTTTGCAATTAACGGTGAATTGCATTAACCAAAAGTGTTTGAATTTTTTTGTATTGTTTTTTGCAAGTTTTCAGTGTAGATTTTCAACCTTTCAACCTTGTTTTCGAATGTCTGCATACAAGAGAGATTTAGGCATTGAATCACACTTCGAGGGATCAATTTTGCTCGGCGACTGCAATTTTGTTCGACTACTCCGGAAAATTCACGGGAAACAACCACAAATAATTAACGGACGACGTGGTTTTGGTTTAGCTATCAGCGGCCAAACCAGCCCCCAATTACGAAGATCTTTACGTGATTTTAATTGGCCAAGTGCGAAGTCAGTTATAATACACATTGGTACTAACGACATTGTAAATTGGAAACGCCAATACAATTCCATTATCGAAGACCGATCTTCAAGCTCCGTGGAACGAGCGACAGATATTATTCATCGCTCTCATCTTTTCGAAAATTTACGGGAAATTATCCGATTCTTTCGCGATAGGAATTATATCGTTTTTGTTTGTACAATCACGCCGATTGTTCGTTACAACCGATATCCGGTCTTACGCGACGCGATCCGTTTAATCGCAAGGAAAATAATTCACGAATTTTCGAACGTTAACGGTATTTCCGTAATCGATCTGTTTAAGGCCTTTCTTAACCGAAAAAGGCAACCACGGAAAGAATTTTTTGAAGACGAAATTCGACCGGGTACTGAAGATCATATTCATTGGTCCGACGCAGGACAAAGACGGGTGATATCTATTCTCAATGACTTCACCAAATAAACTCGACATTACCACGACTGGAATTACGATGCATTCCACTAATTATGACGAACTATTACGATTCACCTTAAAAGAACTTAGAACCGAAGCAACCCAACGAGGATTGCAGTTTGGCGATAACGCGAGTAAGCAAGAGATTGCCGGTAGGATTTTGCAAACAAACATCGGTCAGCCGTTTGCTCAGTCTGCCAGTAATGCTGTC
>JAQFZU010001185.1:0-15119 GCA_034696185.1 Henia vesuviana | reverse complement strand
TAGTTTTTTTTGAATTTTTTTTTCTGTTTTAAAAAATTAAAAAAAAAAAAAACCAAAACAAGATGGCTCCAAGTTTTGAATAATTAATTTTTTTTTTCGGGTTGAAAAAAAAAGCACAAAAAAAGGTCCTTTGGAGCTCATTTTTAATTTTTATTTTTTAAACAAAAAAACCTTCCCATTCCACGTCTTTCCAATTTGGGAATAAAAAAAATTTGCAGCGAATTTAAATAAAATTCAAATTTTTGTTATTATTTTTTTATAATTTGTAAATAGTTTTAAATAATCAAAATATTTTAAAGGCTGCAACAATTGGACCAATTTTTGTGTACAAATTAAAATTCTAGGACTAAATAGAAACAAAATGCCATTGAGTTTTGATGTTTTAATTTTTTTTTTAGAGTTAAATTCACTTTAGAGACTAAAGGATTAAAAAAAAAATACTATTTTTATATGAATTGTGTCAGGAAAACTAAAATATTTGTGTCTACTTTGAATGAAAAACTGAACGTTGGTATCGGTCTGGGTTTAGAACTCTTTTTTTTGTTTTTTTTTTTCTCAATTGTTTTGTAACTGTAAATTTAGATTTTTTTTTTGTTTTTTTGGGGTAGTAAAAATAAGAATTAAAAAATGCTGCCTTAAATTTTAAATGTTAAGAAAAAAAACAAATTTTTGCATGCGATGGTTAAAAATCCGTTGTTAAACGATTCTAAAGAGCGAGCCGTACCCTATGATAAAAATATTTTTAAAGATCAGTTGAAATACCGTTGCTCTCCAAACGTCTTCCATCTCGTAACAGCAAAATGAATGGTAAATGTTTATTTATATTTAAAATTTAATTGTTTTTGGATATTTAAATAAATTCGATTAAAAACGCGTTAATTTTTGTTTTTCAACATTTTTCCATACTTTTGCTGTCACTTTGCTTCATTGAGAAAAATGTATTTTTAAAAGCTCAAAAAAAAGGTTTAAATGAAATGAAATTATTATTTTTAACATTCCAATCGTGTTTTTTGAAATTTAATTAAATTTTAGGGTGCGGGACGTTGTTTTAGAGTCGTGTTTTTAATGGCGGGTGAAAAAAAAAAAATCGACCGTTTTTAAATGGCCGCTGCTCCAATTTTGAATTAATTCAAATTTAGTGGCATTTTAGTGCTGCTTAGAAACAATTGTAGTGTTTTGAAGAAAAAAAATCTTTCTAAAACTGTTGAGTTTTTTGTGAAAAAAAAAAATGCAAGAAATGAAATGATATTTTAAACAGTTTTATTTTTCAAACTGTTAAAAAAACAAAATAAATTATTTCTTTTCTATTTAAAAAAAACGAAATAAAAAAACTGTACCAATGATGAGTTAATTTAGAACGATTTCAAGTAGATTGTACAGAACCATTTTAGAATTCAAGGGCCAGCGCCATCCGAATATAAAAATAATTTAAAATAAATAAAAAAAAAAATAAAAATCTTGTTTTTGTTAAAATCACATGAAAAATAATAAAAAAGATGAAAAAAATGAATAAAAAAAAAATTTTATGTTTCAATTTTTTTTTTCTTTTCATTTAATTATTAAATATTTTCAATTGATTATCGGATCCGCCGCTTAAAATGCAGTCGTTTAAACTCCAATCGCAGCATAAAATCTGATCTTTGTGTCCGGATAAGTCGTAAATTGGTGCTTTGCAACTGAAATTTATTTTAAAAATGATTAATTTTAGTTTTGAAATTTGAAATGTGAAATTTACCTTCGGAGATCCCATAATTTTAATAAGGAATCGTAAGATCCAGAAACGAATTTGTTTAAGTCGTTCGGTGACCATCGAACGCACGTTATCCATCCGTTGTGCGAAGTGTAAATGTTTTGTACGACCGACGAGTCTTTAAAAATTTTGTTTTTATTTTTTTTTAATTTTGTTTTTTCAATTTTTTACTGTTTTGGCGCAAATCCCAAATGCGAGCGTGTCGATCGGTCGAGCCGGACAGGATTAGATTGTTTAATGGCGAATATGCGATGTCGAGGAAATTTTTCGTTCCGACCTTTTTTTAAAAAAATGTTTAGAGGATTTTTTTTTAGCTTTTTAGCTTTTTATTTTTACTGTTTCCGATTTAATTCCGCCCATTTCCACGTCCCAAACTCTGATCGTGTGATCCCACGATGCCGAGCACAATTCGTCGGTTCTGATCCATTGGATCGCCGTGACCGCCTCTTTGTGACCCGATAACGTCATCGTCGGTGTCTAGAAAATTTTTATTTTAATTATTATTTAATGGATTTTTAATGGATTTTTGATGAATTTTTTACTCTGGTTTTGGCACGAGTTCCACCTTCGGTTTTAAGTCGTTTTCGATCCGTGTCTCGCGATTCTTCCGGTAACGACGACCATATTTTGATCATTTTGTCCCAAGAACCGGTCGCGAACTTAAATCGAATGGAATTTAATGAGGAAAATTGTGTTTTCAAAATGGATTTTCTACTTTTTGTCCGTTTTTTTCGGCATCGACGCATAAAATGGTATTCGAATGTCCTCTACAAATGTAAATGCAATCGACAGAATTCGTTCGCGGTTTCCATTCCCACATCATACAAG
Organism: Henia vesuviana; assembly: GCA_034696185.1. NCBI lineage: Eukaryota > Metazoa > Arthropoda > Chilopoda > Geophilomorpha > Dignathodontidae > Henia > Henia vesuviana. The sequence goes on along the minus strand of JAQFZU010001185.1, from coordinate 12,541 downwards.
TTTGGTCGAACGACGTACTCACGAAACTCAATTTTTCGTCATCTGAAAATTTAAAATTTTGAAAAAATTTGAAAAAATTTAAAATATTTTAAAATATTTTATTCCAACCTTGGCCATTGAGCCAATCGACTGCTTTCACCGCTTGCAAATGGCCCGGAATGGTTAATTTGTGCTCGCCTTCGAACGTCCATAAATGTAAGGTGTTGTCGTAACAACCGCTCAAAATCCTTAAAATTTTATTAATTTTATTAATTTTATTAATTATTTATCACATTTTATATTTCCATTACCAATTTCCATTCGTACGAATCGAACTGACCCAATCGTCGTGGATTAAACTTTGTTTCGGTGTCGGAGGCGAACTTTTTTCCACATATTCGATCTCGACCACCGTTTCCTAATGGAAATTTTGTAATTTTTATTAATTTTTATTATTTTAATTTAATTTCAATTAAACCAACGGTCGAAATGTTTTTCTTTTCCAAATGTTGTCCGAGTTGAATTCGTAGGAAATCTCCAGCAACGATGAAATCGAATTCTTTTTCAGTTTCATTTTTCCTTTCATCTGAAATTTTATTAATTAATTACAATTAATTATTAATTAATTAATTACTCGACTACCTTTAAGTAAACTGTTGATGAGACTGTTTAGTTCGACGACGGTTACGTTCGATGGTATCGAGTATGGAAAACTCGGCACGGCAAATCTTAAAATAAACAAATTAAAGTTAATTCAAAACGCATTAATGAGTTGATATTTGATATTTTTACTTTTCTCGCTTCGTTTGAAATTTAACTTGAATTTGCGTATTGGCCATTTCGTCTATTCCTCGTCGTCCTCGTGGTCGACTCGATCTAAACCGAGAACGAATCTCCGACTCCCAGATTAGTCCTTTACTTATCCCGATTTATAAACTAAAAAAGCCTAAAATCCAATCGAAAATTCGAGTCTTTTTAAAAACGTAATTTACGATTTAATACTTTTCCTAATGCGTAATTATCGAATCGGAAACGTATCATCCTGGTATCTAACCCTCCTTTTCCTTCCCGTCTTCCCGCAGCACGGTACGCGAGCGGCCATATCTATCTCGACACCTACGAACGATGTTAAAAACATTTTAATTAATCGTCCCAAATCGAAAAAGAATTCAAACTGGAGCGAACAATGGCAGCTGTGACGACGGCGAGTTGCAAGATAAAAAAGAAATTAAAAGTAAAACACCAAAAAGTCAAACTTTTTCGAGCGAACGAACCTTTGCTCAGTGTTTTCATGTGGGGCGTGAATCACACGGTGAGTAAAACCAATACAAATATAAAAATATTTTTAATTCGTTTTAAATCGACAGATTTGCGAATTAGCACACGTTAGCATCCCGGTAATGCTAATGCCCGACGATTTCAAGGCTTACAGCAAAATTAAAGTGGATAACCATTTTTTTAACAAGTAAAAAAAAAAATGTTTAATTTATTTAATTTATTTAATTTATTCAATTTTAAAATTTATTAATTCAAATTATTTCAGAGAAAATATGCCGAGTCATTTTAAAGTGAAGGAATATTGTCCTTTAGTATTCAGGAATATTAGAGAACGATTCGGAATAGACGATACCGATTTTAGGGTATTTAAATTAATTATTTTAATTATTTTAATTATTTTAATTTTTTTAAATTAATTTCCAGTATTCGTTATCGAAATATCAACCGGTTTTGACCGATTCGACCGGTCGGAGCGGCGCTCGTCTATTTTTTTCGTGGGACGGAGCGTATTTTATAAAAACGTTGACCAGCGAAGAAGTCGAACAGATGCATTCTCTGTTAAAACAATATCATCCAGTATTTATTTAAATCAATTAATGATGATTTTATATAATTTTATTTCTTTTTTTTAGTATATCGTGGAAAGGCACGGTAAAACGTTGCTTCCGCAGTATTTAGGAATGTACAGATTGACGGTCGAAGGCAACGAAACGTACGTTGTCGTGTCTAGACATGTTTTCAGTAATCATTTAACGATACATAGGAAATACGATTTAAAGGTATTTTTTGTATTTTTTGTATTTTATAATTTTATAATTTTAAATTAATTTAAGGGTTCGACGGTCGATCGTGAAGCGAGTGATAAAGAGAAAGAAAAGGATTTACCGACCCTCAAAGACAACGATTTTGTTCGAGAAGGAATTCGGATCCACATCGGCGACGATGCGAAAGAGAAATTTTTAAATAATTTAAATGCCGATGTCGAAGTATTAAATTTAATTAATTAATTAAATTTTTAAATTAATTAAATTTAATTTTTTATAGTTTTTAAGTAAACTGAATTTGATGGACTACAGTTTACTGTTGGGGATCCACGACAACGAAAGAGCGGAACAGGAAGACCACGAACGCGAAGACGAAGACGAAGACGAAGCCGCGGCCGACAACGACGACACGGAATCTCAGGGAAGTGGCAAATTATCGCCACCCGACAGTCCGCAACTCGGCAGAGAACGATTTGTAAGGAACGGCGACATCGATCCGAAAATCGATATTTACGCCATTCCCTGCTCCGAAAGTTGGTTTTTTTAATTTTTATAATTTTTTTAAAAAAAATTTTATAATTAAAAATTTATTTTCCAGATGCTCCGAGAAAAGAAATTTATTTCATGGGTTTAATCGACGTTTTAACGAATTACGGCATCAAGAAACGTACGGCGCAAGCGGCCAAAACGGTCAAACACGGCGCGGGTGCGGAAATATCGACCGTTCATCCCGAACAATACGGTCGACGGTTCTTGGATTTCATAAGCAAAGCCATAGAATAGAATTAAGCGTCAAATTTCTTTTTTTAAATGTTGTCTCATTTTTTTCTCAAATGCTCATTTATGTAAAACATCAAATTTAATAACGAAAAATGTTTAAAAATGTAACAATGTCATTTTTTTTGTTGTTTTTTTTTTTATAATTTAAATTCTAATTAATAGATCGAAATTAATGTCCGTAGAAAATTGGTTTTGCTCAAAGAAAATCGTAATCAGCTTTTTTTACACGTAAAAAACAGCCATTTTTTAATTTTTTGTGTATAAAAAATTTTTTCCAATTATGTAAAGTACGTGAAAAGGCAGTGTGTAATTATTATATAATTAAAAAAAAAAAAACGAAAAATAATGGAAAAATGTTTTATTTATTTAATGGCTTCTTGAATATCGGGTCGTTTGTGAGTTCCATCACAAAACGGTCGATTTTCCGTTTGTTTACACATGCAAAACCAATATTCGCCTTTTTCCGGTGATGCGAATCGCACCGGTTTTTGTACCGCCGGCGGTCCCAATTTCGGGTTTTTGTGACTCCCGTCACAAAATGGCTGAAATTTTATTAATTAATGCGATTTTCTGTATTTTTTTTTTTTTTAAATTTAATTCACCTGATTTTTGCTTCTGCCGCACGCGCACCACATGTAAACTTTGCCTTGTTCGCATAAGAATTTGAATGGTTTTTTATCGTAGATTTTACCTTTTTCTTTGATTAAATGCGCAGTTTCGAATTCGGCGTCGGGAAGTCGTGGGATTTTACCCGAATTTAATTTCGAACACTGAAAAAAGAATTTTTAATTTTTGTTTCGTTTTTCTTTGGTTTTTATCTTACTGCGAATAAAGTTCGTATTGTTTGATGTTTCCTGATGCAATGAGTCAACATTTTTTTATATTTTTTATTTAAATTTAAAAAATTCTATCGAATTCTATCGAACAGTTAAATTCGACGTTCGCAAGTCTGGTGACGAGTCTAAGCGAAGGACGATACTATTACTATCGTTTGTTATAAATAAAAGAAAATTAATTTAAGACAAATTTTAAATTATTATTATTTATTTATAATTTTTTTAATTTTAATTTAAAATAAACGATAAAATTATTTATTAAAATGTCGTCTAAGCGCAGACCGATTTGTTTAATTGACTTTGTTTATTAATGGCGGCTTTTCCAATTTGATACGAATCGACGCGATGTCCACAACTCGGCAAATATTACAAGGTTTAAGAATTAAAGAGAAAAAAGAATAAAATAAAGTAATTAAATGGAATTATTTCAGTTTTCGAGCAATACCAAAAAGCCCGAGTACATTTCGTCCAAAGTATCGCCGATTTGTCTTCGCGACCCCAAAACATCGACATTCTTCAAGAAGGCGGTAAATTAATTATTAATTATTATTATTAATTATTTATTAATTTATTTATTTAGGTGTCATGCTTTTACTTCGACCTCTTTTACTCGACGTGGTTCCAGCCATTCAACAAACGGCAGTTTTAGCCATGGGTCGTCTCGCCCAACACAGCTGCAGTTTGGCCGAAGCCATCGTCCGAGGCGACATTTTACCTCAACTTTCGTATTCCCTCACGGGACAAAATGTATAAAATCAAATCGATTTGATTAGAAGAAACATAAATTAATAATTTAAATTTGTTTAGAGATTTTATAAAAAAGCTGCCGCTTTCGTGCTGCGATCCGTGGCCAAACACACCCCGGAATTGGCTCGGAGTGTGGTGGACAGCGGTGCATTGGCGCCTTTGGTCATTTGCTTGGACGAATTCGACGCTAATATTAAAGAAGCGGCCGTTTGGGCTTTGGGAAACGTGGCTCGACACACGGCCGAGTTGGCCATGGCCGTCGTGGATGCGGGAGCAGTTCCACTTCTCGTTTTGTGCATTCAGGAACCGGAATTGGCCGTGAAACGAATCGCCGCATCCACTTTGAGCGATATCAGTAAACACAGTTTGGAATTGGCGCAAAGTGTTGTGGATGCGAGCGCCATTCCGTTTTTGGCGCAAATGATTCTCAATCCGGATATTAAATTAAAAGTTTTAAAAAATTATTTTTTTTTAATTTTTAAATATTTTAAATATATTTTATATTCAGCGTCAAGTTTATTCGGCACTCGCTCAGATATCGAAACATTCGGTCGAATTAGCCGAAATGGTCGTCGAAGCCGATCTTTTCCCGTCTATTTTCATATCGTTGAAAGATTCGGACGAATACGTGCAGAAGAACACGGCCACTTTGATCAGAGAAATAGTGAAACACACACCCGAAGTTTGAAAATTAATTAATTAGTTTATGTAAATGTAAAATGTAAATTAAATTAATTTTCAGCTCGCACAATTGGTGGTGAATGCGGGCGGAGTGGGTGCGATCGTGGATTTCATCGGCGATACACGAGGGAGTGTTCGATTACCCGGGATTATGACTTTGGGTTACATCGCGGCACATTCGGAGCATTTGGCCATGACCGTTATCAAATTTAAAGTAAAAATTAAAATTATTGAAATATTAAATTTTAAAATATTAAATATTTTTAGGGGATAATTCAACTTTGTTTGATTTTAACCGAAGAACAAGAAGATCACATTCGAGCAGCGGCCGCGTGGGCATTGGGACAAATCGGTCGTCACAGCCCCGAACATGCCAAAGCGGTCGCACAAGCCAATGTTTTTCCCAAATTATTAGAAATTTATTTAAATACGAGCAGTTCGGAAGATTTGCAAACGAAAGTAGTTTTAATTCGGTTTTTTAATTATTAAGAAAATGTATAAATTTAACACTTTAGTGCAAAAAAGCACTTAAAAACGTGTTGCAAAAATGCGTTTATCTGCCGGCACTTAACCCTTTACTTCAAGACGCTCCACCGAATATTTTAAAACACATTTTGGGTCAATACAGCAAAGTATTGATTTTATTTGATATTTTAAGTTAATTTTTCAATTTTTCCATTTTTTCAGGTTCTTCCGAACGATCCGAAAGCGCGAAAAATTTTCGTAACGAGCGGTGGACTACGTAAAATTCAAGAATTGAAAGCAGAACCCGGTACGGCGCTCCTGGAATACATTAATACCATTAACAGTTGTTTTCCGGAAGAAATCGTCAAGTAAATATTTAAATATTTAAATATTTTCATATTTTCATATTAAGATATTTATTTATTTCAGATATTATTCGCCTGGTTACCCCGAGCAGTTACTGGAACGAGTGGAAAAATACAAACCGAGTCTCGTCACTTAAAAAATATATTGAAATTTATGAATAAAAATATTTTTGTTTTTAATTTTTTTAAATGTCAGTGTGGTAATTATTGAAATTATAAAAGTTGCAAACATCCTGCATTTTTCTTTTCCTCGTTTTGTAATAAGAAAGAAATATATAACGAAAATGTTATTTCCTCGTTGGAAAAATTCTCTTCTTTACTTTTACACTTTAACGTGAGTAATAATAATATGAAAAGACTGGCAACTCGCAGGATATCGTTTTGGTTTTACCATCATTTGTTTTTGTTATTCCTAACTTTTACACGTTCTCACATTACTCGAGACGATCAAATGATAAACGTGAAAAATTCGACAACGATACGGACCAATTGTACGACTTTTGTTAACGTTAATCGATCGGAGGGAGGAAATTGCGAATTAGTTACGACGACCAAAGAAGAGTTTTATGACGTTCATTGCGGATTATTTAACGTCAGTCGACAAGAGTTGAGTGAAGAAAATATTACGTTTTGTTATCCGTTCGGATTGGATTTTCTCAAGTGTTTCAAATGGAAATTGGATTCGCACGAATTTCAAATTGTTACGAATCACGAATTGGCTACGTCTTTCAATCTGGGTTTGACGAATGTTAAGTTGGGTTTTTATCACATCAATTTCGATGGTTCGGTCTACGTTTGCGTGCCAAAAACTTTATTACCGTCGAGTGGAGCGCTTCAATTGGATTTGGTGTTTTTCGTTTGTTGCGTCGTTTCGGCCGTCGTTGTCACCACGTGTTTCGTTTCGTACCTCATTTGCCCGTTTCGACGACACGATTCGAAATCGCAAATATGTCACATGGTATCGGTACTATCGTTTTACGTCGTTATTTTGACCTTTCAAACTTCTCCTTCGAATAGCAGTTACAGTTCGTGTTTTTCTAGTTTGAACGAATTTTGCATTTTCGTCAACAACAATTGGTTCAACGTGATTTCGTACGACGTTTGGACTAAATTTCGACCCAAGAAAACGTGTGGGAGGGTCACGACCGACTCGAATAGGGCTTTTTATTGCAGATTTCTCTACGCTTGGGGTTTGGCAGTTTTACTTTTGAGCGCCCAATTTATTTTGATTTACACTCGAATCATTACCGATTCCTTTTTTATTACGCCCACTTATTACGCTTTCACGTGGCCTACGATTTATTACTTTATCTGTTTGTCAGTTATGCAATGTGTTAATATAATAGCTTTTGTAATTACTAATAATAACATTCGAAACATGAGCGAAAAAGGAAAAGATTATGTCGATGTAAACGAAAAAATGTGAGTTTTTTTTGTTTTTTTATTTTCTTAAATTCTTAAATTAATTTTAATCGAATTTCATTTACAGAATTGCGTCGTATAGACAATTGTTTATAGTATCGTCTATTTTATACGGTCTTATATTCGTTCAGAGGATTCCGATCAATTCGGCGATATCGATAACCGCTGATTTTTTCATCATTTTGCAAGGATTTTGTTTTTCCTTCATTTACGGTACAAATTCTTTAAATTTAATGTTAAAACAATGTTGTAACAAACTTGTAAATCGAAACAAAGTTAACAATCAGAATAAATAAGAATAAATATAATATAATTAAACTGCGCTTTCTTCCAGTTGTTGCGTCGAATGTTCTTTTCGTACATTCGTCGAACCGGTCGAGTGTCTTTGTTCTTTGATCGGAAATCGTTTGGCGAAATACGAGCATTTCGATCGTAAAACTCGCTTAAAGTAAACGGGTTTGAAGATGTAAATTAAAAAAATAAAAAAACCTTGGAGAGCATTTACGAAATCCGTAAAATACCAATGATGTTCGGGTCCGCCGACGCCCCACGAAATCACTTCCATAATCCAACACAAACCCATAACCACGAAAAGTTTTGTGCACAATTGTAACCTATCGATTAAAAATTAAACAATAATAACAATAACTATAATTTAACTCGTAAAATACTTACAATTGTTTGCAAATGGTTTTATTGACTCCGCTCACTTCTTTGCCGACGTTTCTCAGTTTTATAACTGTCAACGTGAACAAGACAAAGTTGCTCAGCAAAATGATCGCAATCGGTCCGTAAAAGTATAGAAATGCCGCCAATTTCGGTTTAGGCGCGAACCAACAAAACGAATTGAATTTCGGACGGAATAAGAGCGGGACATTTTTCGATCTTTCGAGAATTAAAGTGATGCACGATAAGATGAGTGGTAAACCCCAAGCGATGGCCGAGTAAAACAAAAATCGTCGTTTGCTCGTTCTCGCGCCGTTCACGCACAAAGAATTGAATCGCACGTACAGATCGATCGCTTGTACGTTGATCCAGAAAAACGAAGCGAGAAATGCAAATTGTTTGACGAAAGCGATCGCGAGACAACCCGAAACCGATGAAGTTGCGGTTTGACTTCGTCGCACTGCAAAATCCTCGATCACCAACGTCCAAAATGCGACCGACAAAGTTCCCATGTGGCACAAGAGCACGTAATTTTGTCGCAGTTTTAATTCCCGGAATTTGATGGCGCAAATTAAAACGACGACGAGACTAAATGCCGAAACGAAATGTGCAGCCAAAAACCAATTGTCTTCGTTTTCGGTTTCGATATTGGGCTGTTCGGTGCAAACGACGGCTTCGTCATAATCTAAGTAAAATTTGCCTGTGGGAATAGTTTCGTTCTTCGATTCGTGTAAAACGACGAGATCTAGCGAATCTTCGCTCATCACAAATTCGTCGTCTTCCAAAGCCCATTTTTTACATTTGATGAAGTCGTAATCCAAAGGATAACACATTATTGTCGTCGTATTATCGTTTTTCAGTACGTAAGCTTTCGATGTCATTTCTGGAGACAAATGTTTCGTAGACAAATTGATGATTTTGTGCAGTTGACCAGCGGCCGAAACGAAAGAAGAAATTACGTCTTTGCTCGAGCGACATTCGTTAATGCACGAATGTAACGAATTAAATGCCGCGTGATTCGAGCATTCTTCTTCTTCGTCTTCTTCTTGACTAATTACGAAAGAAAGGTGAAATGCAATAAAAATGATCAAACTGAATTTTGTCACAATCATTTTCAACTTTCGGTTTATAACTAATTTCGGAAATGAGAAATAAATTGCTAATTGCGCATCTTTTCTCGATTTCCTTAATTCTGGAAATAACAAACATTTTTAGGAAAAAAAATGTTTTTGAATTTATAAAAGGATGTTTTTGATCTTATGATTTAAAAGTTTGTTGTTTGTAAAAATGTTTTTACAAAAGTCAAAAAGGTAACAAATTCACGGATGAATCGTTTTGAAATTTTTTTTAATTAGTTTGAGTTACACGGCGTTAAAGAACGAGAAATACATTTTTGCGATGACGATTTACACAAAAATACAAATAAAATTAAAACACCTTGAAGACTGTTTGGTATCGATAGAAGCGAGTAAAAAAACGTGTTTTCCTTCAAATTCCTCATCACGGCTATTGGATAAGATTGAATGTCGAACGTCACTCCTAATATTATAACTAAAGTGGCGTATAATTTAAACCTAAAATATTATTACAAAGTTATAAAAATTATTTTCAATATCAAAACATTTTGAATACTCACAACTCAATGTATATTTTCTTATTTACAGATCGAACGCTTTGTTGTAATTTATAGAACATAAACAAAATAAGTAGAAATAAAACGCAATTAAAATGAATTAAAATTCCAAACACGATTATGAGAACAAAAGAATTTTTTTCGCTAATCACCGTTTGCTTTTCTGCAAATTCGGAATTAAAAATTGACGGATCGTAAACTACGAATCCGATCGCAAACGATACGGTCAAAATTGAAACTATGACGAAATAAGCACCGAATTGTTTCCACGTTGAATCGGTGGCGAGTAAAATGTTAAAGTGGACCATCATGCGGTAAAATTGTAAAGTCAATAGTATCCCGAACAAATTGAGCCAACAAGACGACGCGAAGTAAAACGCCCATTGCACTACGAGAATGGCGACGCCGAAATTCGTAGTCGGAATTAATCTCGCTTGTTGCGAAATGCTGAATAAACAGCACGGGATCAACGAAGCCAAGTGACAATTCAAAGTCTTAGATTTGTAAGCGATGTTTCTACGGACACAACTGAGTAATAGAATAATTAACAAAGCCACGATCGAAAGTGACCAAAAACTGACAAAAATCAAGTCCAAATCGAGATTCTTCGGCGGCGCAAGAGACGAAGGAACACAAACAAAAACGTAAGTTCGATTTGCGCAGCTTTCGTAACGACCGATCACGTACGAAATGTTATGAACTATCGAGAACAAAGTTTGGTTCGACGATGAAATTGTAAATTCGTAATTTTCGAGTCTCCATTTGATGCACGAAGCAAAATCTCCACTTAGTGAGTCCATGTCCTTACTTCATCCACGATGTGGACGAATAATTAATACTTGTCTTTTAATTTGTGGTGTAAAAAAATGAGGAAACAGGAAACCCACAATTTATTGACGTAAGAAACATTAAAATACTAAAATTTAAAACATTAAATTTATATTCTCTTTATTTGTCAGCAGAAATTAAATGTTTTAAATAGAAGTTTCGGTAATTTGAGTCGAAGATAAATCGTTATTATTGACAAGACCTGTTTTTCTCAAAGGCGTGATTGCCACTCTTTTAGCAATGCAAAAACAACAATAATAAGTAATGTAAGCAACCATAATTGTTTTCAATTCCGATTTAACGTTTTGTCTACAAATATAAACGAAAAAAAAAAAAACACCCTGGAACGAAATAATTACGTTTAAAATTATCCAACATTCGGGTCGGATATTCACAGTCAATTTAATCACTTGTAAACACCACGGAATTCCCATTACAATCATCAACTTCATCGATAGGCACAACCTATAGAATAGAATAGAATAGAATAAAATTTAACGAAATTTTATTTTTTTAACTTACAACTGAATTCGCGACTTCCCCATCGAAATGTAACGTCGCACTCTGAATAACGAAACGGCCGTAAGAACGAAAAGAATTAAATTAATTAATTGGCACAACGTAATGGGTCCGTAATACATAAGTATTCGAGCTCGAGGATTGTAAATTTCACACACTTCGAAATAATTCGGCCTGAAAGGCGAATCTTTTTGCAATTCCAACGTAATCGAAGCGATGACGATGACGAAAGCAATGCCCCAACCGTAAACGTTTTGTAAAATGGTTGGTAAATACGAGAAAATCAAATTCGATTCATTTTTGTCTCGAAAAATTTGATGGGATCGAAATCGCCACCAAGTGTCGAAAGACATTCATCCAACACGTGGCCGAAATGACGGAAAATTGTAATCCGATGGCCAACGAATAGCACAAAATTTCGTTTTCGATTTTTTCGCAGTTGCTGCTAATTGCGAAAAAAACGTAAGCGAAGAATAAACTGGCCAAAGAACTTGGTAACGGTTTTAAACTGGTCGCCAAACACGAAATTCGCCAGTAAATAACGAACACGAGAACAGTAAAAACGGCCGAAGTCGGCCATCCGACGGCCAACACCAAATCGTCCAATTGAAATAACAACAAGGAATGCGGTAATTGACTTTCGGGTATGCAAACGATGAAATCTCCATCGTCGTCGATGAAATAATCACCCAATTCGTACTCGATGTGGTGTCTGATGTCGAGATAATTGCGAGTTTCGTTTATCTTTTGCATTTTGTCGGTGGGCATCTTCCAAACGGACGGATACGATTTCGAATGAGAATTTAGTGGTGCTCTATCGAGACATTCTTGGAAATATTTCGAAAACGGAAAACACAACGAAACGGAATCTTCATTTCGTCGATATTTATCGAAAATTAATTTGGAGTAAATAGTTTGAACACTTCCGCGACCGGTGAAATTAAATTCGTGCTCACCTAACGTGATTTCGGAGCAGTTGTTTTCTGGTAACGATTTTAAGTGAAGTGCGAGAACAAAACCACAATTTGATAAGACGAATGTTAAAACTAAGAAACTTTTCATCTTCTATTCTAATTCGCACGATACTACTGTACGACAGTGCAAATTCTAAATATGTAATACGATGTTAAATTTTTCAAGGTAATATCTGCAATTGCCACACTTTCCTCTATTTCGTTAATTACTCGTATCTTTTTCACACACGACTTCATTTTATTATTTACGTCAATTGTTAAAAATAATGAATCTTATATAAATGAATGATTGACACGAAATTCGGAAAACAACAAAAACATTAAGAGTAGTTGTTGTCCCCAGAGTCGTGTTTCCACACGCCCGAACCGCCCTGAACGTGTGACGAGTAGAATTTCCCACATGCCAGGTTTTACTAAAACCCTCCTTAAAATTACCCTATTCGCGCAATAATCTGACTTCGTTTGCCTTTTTAGTTTAAACGTTATAAACCGGTTTTTATTATAACCGTTAACCATCCAAATTATACAAATACTAATAATGTGACAATAAACAGTTTCCCCGTTAAACATTGACTAATGAAAGAATTAACAAATTAGGTTCAAG
>JAQFZU010001184.1:0-15124 GCA_034696185.1 Henia vesuviana | reverse complement strand
TTACTTTAGAATAGTTTACTTAACAAAAATATTTAATTTTATAATTTCACATAAACTTCATGTTATATAATGTACTTAAAGCAAACCTGCTTCATTGCAACTATCATTAAACCATGTTTGCTTTGCCAAAACTACCTTTTATTATAACTACTTAATTGTAATCTAAATAATACTTTTATTATTTATATATCGGTAAAAATGTAAATCTAAATGCCTTATGAATCCAGCTTAACTCCAATATTGCTATAGGTTTTCCCCGTGCATTAGTAGAGAATGACCTTTGTGGCCACTGACATCTTTAAACCCTATTTCTACTATTACTTCCCACACAACAAAATGATAAAATTTATAATTCCACAAATAAATATTTTCATTCCATGGAAATTGAAAAATAAATTACATACTGCTGAAATAACAAGTTGTGTTTATTAAAAATTCAATGATGTAGAAATAAAACCAAAGTTGCAATTTATTTTCCAATCAATCCCTAGTAAAATTTATATTAAAATAAAATTAACAAAATTCTTCTGAGCTATCAAAAAATCTAATCTTAACATAAAAAATACTGGCCCTAAAAATAGTATCAAATTAGCTGCATGAAAAGATGAATGATAATGATAGAGTTCAATGAAGGAGGATACATTTACGAAATGATAGTATCAAAGTTTACATTGAAGTTAAGTTTCAAAATTATTCAGAGCAAAATTCCCAATTAGAAAATTGTAGAATTGAAACAATTAGTTTTCAAATTATTTGTCATTTAGAGGTCACTAAAATAAAGAAATAAAAAAATTTAACAAGCTTTTGTCACCATTTTAGAAAAGCACATTTATATGAAGAACAAAAAGATATCAATAACAATACACTCCATAGTAAAAATAATCTTTTCTACTATTCATATTTGTAGTTGTACTGCCCCAAAATGAGTTATTGTTTTGTTTTGTTTATCTTATAAAAAAATAATTTCAACTTACTTAATAAACTGCAATAAATGTATTAGTAATTATATATTATCAACATTCTTCTCTTTCAACAAATTAAATCATAATCGGAATCTTACCTGGTAATGAATTATCTGCTTTATAAATTTTTGGCCGATGCTGATGTGGTTTGGTCCATAGTAAAAGTTCAGTTGCTTGTTGATTACCATTAAGACCAGATCTTTCCACATTGTACGGTCGTGTGTGATTGTTTTTATACGACATTCTGCAAAATTAAAAAAGAATTTAATAAGATTAAACAATTCATAAATTTATATTTTTTAAATTTATTTTCTATGCAAATATGTAGAATAAACTTAAAACTAAGATAAAATATAAAACTTTTGAATGCAGCCACTGACAGTTAATAAAATGAAATTGATTGTGCATCTAAATTTAGAAAATTTTATCACTGTTTTAATTTATATAAGTATTACATAAAATTTTCTGTTTTTAAAACAATAGTTGTGATGTTTATCTAAACATACAACTGATGCGTTACATCAAGTACAAATTAATCGATATTTTATTTCATTAATAAAATTGTAAAAAGTTAACCTTAATTGTCAAAATGTTAATTTTTGCATATAAATATATCTAACATTTGTATAAACTTTTATGAAAACAAAAATTTTATATAAATTTCCTAAAATTTATAAAATCGTCCACTGAGCATTTAAAATTTTTTTTTATCGTGTTTTATTTCGTAAAAAGTGTTTTAAATAAGTAGAATCAATCGTGACGACGTTTAAAAAATATGCAACATCATTCAACATCGACCTCTGCTATTACATAGCCACAGCAGTCACTGGTCTGCTTAATTATAAGCTGATGCAGACTCAGACATATGTTTTCGCAACTCGTCGAAATGCTTTTTAACTGTCGTAGCGGCAAAGTGAACCTGGCATAACTAATCTACTTTTCAATTAACAACTCAAGTTTTCCTTGTCAATATTTCCTTACCACACTGTTATCTAATCAACACACAAATTTCCTTATGTTAACATTGAATTTCCAGAATGAAATAAAAGATTTCAAAATCCATGAAACTTTTTAAGCAATTTTTTTATTGCGTTTAATTATTCTGTAATGTTTATTAAATAAGATTAAAACAGGTCATTTTAATTTGTTTTAAGTAGTTTTCGTAATTTTTGCAAATATTACCTTGAATAGAAGTTTTGTTTCCTTGTTCACGTGTCCGTAGCTTCAACTTGGCGCCAACAAAAAGTAAAAAAGTTCGACCTTGATTTTACACCGTCAATTTCATGATGGTTATTCTCAGAATGCAGTACAACATATTGGTAAATAAGTTTCTAATAATGATAAATGATAAAACTAGGTCGACTTCGGCTTACTTTTTAAACCAATAAAACGAAGATCCGATTTCGAGCTGAATGGGACTGAAGCCAATATCAAGACCAACTGCTAAAACATTAAAAAAAACTTAGGGATAGTCATCCGCGCGTAGAAAGGATAAATAGTCCAATAAAATATCGCCACTAACTGACATGTTTTGCCAATAGATGGTACCATATATACCCTGTAAGATTTTATTTAGTATGTATGGGAAATACTTCATATTAATTATTTTTATTTTGAATTTAGAATTTAGATTGATTAAAATAATTTTTCGCATGAGAATATCTCTACCATAACAGAGACATTATTTATTAAAATCATAAACTTTTTAAAATATCAATTAAACAGCTATAAAGAATTCTTTATGATGTTTTCAAATTGTTCGAGAAGAAATCAATTGTTTGTAAGCAATTAATTTTTTAAAATAAGTGTCTAATATTTTCAAATTGATATTCACTATCGCTTGGAAAAATTGGGGATTTTAAATTCTTGGAATCATTTAGAATGAGTTGCACAGAATATTTGTAGCGCACTTTCACCAAGGAAAACGTTAATCACATAACTTGATCTATAATAATTGACATAAATCAGTGAATTGTATCGAATTTAGTGTTAAAAATGTATATTGTTAATGCTATGTAGATACCTTCTATTGTATTGTGATGCAATTAATTCACTCGTTATCTTGTTATACTAAACAGATGTTTGTCTCTTATTTCGAAATACAAAATCATGATCAGAAAAATGTAATGCATATTTTTGAATCAATTCATATTGACTACATTTCCTCCTCTGTCGGCGACCCATATCGTTGCCTAATTAGAGAGGTTCTGTGTGCTGTTGTACTGCTACGAAATGTGTAAGTGTGTGGTTTGGTCTGTGGGTATGATTGTAATTTCGCCCTTCCGGTTCAGCTCCTATTTCTAGATGTGAGGGCCGGAAGGGGTGAGCAAAGTCGGTGATGGCCAAAAACCTTGGCTATTGGTTTAGAGGGACAGGTGACGAACAATCATTTCGTCGTCACCTGTGTCCTCAGGGCAGTTTGTCGCTGTGTCATCGGGTCCTCCAGAAAATCCGAGGGGGAAAGGGCTGTGAACCCGGAGCCCTTTTGTTTTAGCAATCGAGGCAATTGAGTTTCTAGCAATCGTCCCCCCCTCGTGACCCGATTCGGGGTCACGAAAAGTCATCTTGTGACGGTAGAAATTCTCTAAGCCCCAGTTTTTAGCAAAACCCTATCTAAAAGTACCCCGTTCGCATAAATAAATCTGACTTCGTATTTTCTCAAGACATTACAACCCGGTTTTTATTAATATCGTTAAAGATCCAAATTATACAATTAAGAAGCTAACAATTAAACCATTTTCCCCTGAATACAATGACTAGAAATAAGAATTAACAATCTAGGTTCCCTTCTACCTTCACTGTGTGCCAGAAGCACTTAATACAAAATTCCACTATTTTAATATCTTAGCAAAGCAAAACAAAATCATCTTAAACCATCTTTTCTAATAAGCAAACCAAACTAAATCTAAAACCCAAAAATAACAATTTAAACACTTATCCTAACAGCGTGCGTGCATTCTCGAAAACCTGGTTGCGTCCATTTTCGGCTTTCGTAGCCGCGATTTGCGAGTTCGCGTTTTAGTTAACACGAGTGTGTTAAATAAAGCGCGTAACTTTGAGATTCTCGTTGAATCTCTAAAACCTGGTCAAAATCGTCCCCCTGCTTAGAATGTCCTTGAAATAACTAAAGCTAGTTATTTCAGCTGATTCTAATTTGTTAACACTGCGAAACAAAAAAGATGAGAGACTTTGCAAGAACCTCCAGATTGCTTTAAATTCTCAATATAAACCAATTAGGTCAATTCTGGGCAACACACAGTTCACCTGAGGCGAAACACAAGCTGCCAAGCGAAACACGAGTCGCTTTGACAAAACACAAGCTGCCAAATCACTGGATGTCCACAGACTTTCCTACAGAATGGGATTTGGGACAAAAGCCTCTATAGCGAAACACGGGCCGCCTCATTCAGAATCCCTGCACCGGATTCCCTAACTCTCGTTAGGTGCCGGCCCACAGCTAGCAGGGCACTGAAGACCGGTACTAGACTGCGTTAGGTTGTGGGATCAACACATACTTTCAGTGCAACTCCCTTGGGTTGTGAGCCCTCCAAAGTTACACTCAACAAAGTGATTTTCTACCATAAGAAAATCGACTTCATTGGTTCGTTTGAGAACTACATTGCAATCAGGCAAATAAACAAGCAAAATCATCTATCACTTCCTGTTTTCACTGACTTAAATAGCCTTTTTAATCTTCTTAATCCCTGGGGGTTGGAACTATCCAATCCCAGGGCTCTGAACGCCTAAGCTCTGTCCAGCCATCCAATCGGATGCGAGGTCAAAGCTCAGCATCCCTACGCTATCTACTGTGAGTATTTGGCAACAATGACATGTGCTTTTGGGCTTTAATCTTTTAGGACAACCTTAGTCTTATTTTAATTAAAGTAAAAACACGTAGGGAATCAAACTTGTAGAACATTAAAACAACTGTCTGGTACTTTAAATCTCTCATGTGAGAGATTTTTCACATTCTCAAAGTGCTTTAATTGCGACTGGCGCCACTTCCAGTTGGCCATGTTGTTTACGTCATTTGGTCGATTTTTACAACCGTTACAATCTGCAACGTAAAGTTAAAACAACATAAAAAAGTAATGACATTTCAATGATGGCAGGTCTTTTCCTTTGCCGTATTACAGCGAGCAGAACCTCTCTAATCCTGGTTACTTACCAACGGTGGAGTCTTCCGCCAAGAAGATTGTCAAAAGCGGGGGCCAGCGAATGCAGCTGCAGAAACAATTCTGCAGTGTTTTAAATCATACTGAAAAAAGTATCTCAATACCAGTATCGATATTCTTATAAGAAAGTACTGATGTTACTTTCGTTACAGATTGATAGTGAAAACAAAAAAGTAACTGCCATATTCATTAATACCGATACTATTTCGATAAAATTTCGATCCTTTTAAAATTTTAGTTTATTCCAATTGAAATAAATTGTAGTTCATGCATTTGGATAAGTTTAATTGTGTTCGGCTGTCCGCAGATGTTTGCAGATGCCATTAAAATATCAATAATTTATTGATATTTAAGATTTTAAATTTTTTTATCTAAAGAAATATTTTCTTTAAATATTGAAAAAATATCAAATTAATTCGATAACAATAGTAAAAAAAAATATCGAAATAGTTATCGTGCCTCCGGAGTTACTTAAATTTGATGTAAGAAATACGATAGAACGGACCACGCGTTTAAGACATGTGGTTAAAATAGCGAATAAAGATGACAGATAATAATTCGGCAAACAACACTCTTAATTTATTCGATTAGAATAAGATTCGATAATTTGTATGACTAACAAAGATGGCCGGTGGAGGGCCTTACGAAAGGTATAATAATACTGGATAATTACGACTGATTGGGCCACAGACTCTGTGTTGGCATGTGTTTGTGCTGGCAACGCAGGCTTCTCGGATGATTTCGCTGCTGTCTAGGGGTTGGTTATTCCGACCTCGAAATACTGCTAGGCTGTTTGACGTCCTAACCTCTGGTCACTTTAGTAGGCTGATTTGCACACTGATGGCTTGACTGGTTGAGGTCTGGTAGACGGTCTTTGTTGCTGTTGCAGGGTTGTTGAGGATAAAAATAATATATCCTAACTTCCTGTCTCCGGGACTTAAATAGCTCTCAGTACCTGGTGGTTAAGGCGGGGTAATCAGCCTAATTGAATTTTCTCATAGGATGAGGAAATAAGGTCATGATCTATCTGGGTCATGACCTTTGGGGTCAATCTAAATCCAACTAGAAATTTTAATCTTTAGGGGAATGCGGATCTAGACAGGGTTCTAGACCGCAAGGTTATTAAATAAAATTACATTTTATTTATTCTTTGTTTTCTAGTGATAAAGTGGTAGGCGAAATTATTCGTCTACCACTTTGGGATCACGACACATCCCCTTCGTAGCGAGGTTACTCACTATAGAACTTCAGGATGGTCTCGTAAAAGTTTTAAACATACGGAGGTGGAGGTGGGGTTTAAGGTCCTTTACCTCGGAGAGTTGAGGTGTCTAGAGGGAGCTGCATATAATCATTGCAGGGATCCTCACTTTCATTGATAAAGAAACGAGCAAAGTGTGCTCAATCTTTATCTCAAGCGTGAAGCCAGACTTGCAAGATTACTCCGTGAACGGCTGCTTCTTGAAGGCGGAGTTTGCGCCTTTCTCGATCAGTCTTTGGTAGGCAATGGGCTAATAATAATTGCAGCCTTAGCCGGGTGTTAATGGGGTTGCGAACAGCGTTTTGCTTCCACGAGTAGACGCTATGGCCTAGGTCACTGGCGTCTGCTAAAACGTTAAACGCTTGAGTCGTAAATCGTACAAGTGAGAAATCTCGTTCAAAATCGGGGTCGATGACTCAGGGTTTGGAAGCTTGTTTCGGGCTGCTTCTTCTTGGAGTTTACTTGTGGTTCTTTGTACCGCAAGAACAGTCTGAGGTGCCTCGTCTATACAATATTTCAAACCCACTAAGATAAAAAATTACAAATAAATCCTATTTCCCCCATAAAAAAGAGATCCAACCACAACAGTAAATGTAACCCAGCACCCCCTCAACAAAGCTACACTTTGACTTGACATATATCTTGACTTTATCTTAGTGGGTTTGAAATATTGTATAGACAAGGCACACATCGCCCGTCACTCTCGTTCTTAATGAGAATGAGAAAAGTCGTATTATTAACAGTCGTATTATTAACTCGATTTGGGCTTTATCCAAGTAGGTACCGGTTTAAGTAGGTACCGGTTGAACGGCGGAGATGAAGGATGCTGTGGTCCAGTTTGACTGGGTCTTTCCTTCAACAGAAGTGTGATGAGAGCTACTGGTTTTTGAAGGAAAGTCGCTTTTTTGGCCTCCATGGTAGTCCACACTTGGTTACTTTTGACGACTAGGTTGCCAATGGTCCATTCGTATTTCCACAGTCGGTCTTGCAACTGGTCAACGTCTGGCAAAATTTGTTGCCAGGCGATGGCTGTAGCGGGGTTAGTGGTGTCTCCTTCATGAGCGACTATCGTGGCAGCTGTGAATGCTTGTTCACAGGCCATGAAGGTAGTTGGGTTGAGGACCCATTCGAAGGCTTCATGTAATCCATGAGCATGAAGTCTAAGGGCTCGTTCTTCCGAACGTTTGGGGTCATCCCTGGATTGTTGACAGATTGTGCAGACTCTTGCTGTCACACAATCAATCTGATGTCGTTGGTATTCGTCAGAGCTGGCAATGATCACCCTTGCTGAGTATACTGATCGGGTATTTTTTAGCGCTCGGCAATGATAGTCGCCACCGTAGTTGATCGACATAATTGGTTCGGGTACTAATGGACATTGAGGAGATTCTGAAAGTTGAAATATATCTAGCTTGGAGTAGGTTAAGCAAAGGCAACCACTACTGCGCCCTCTTGTAGCTTAAATTGTTGCTTTTTCTAACGCCAATTTTAATTGACATTCAGTAATTGGCTCCGAAACGTAAGTGGACTCGTGCTCTGGGGAGCATTCGAATGTAGATACTCTTGGGCAGCATCGAGGAGGCTCAGCCTCATTGGTTGTTGTGGGTGACATGAGTGGTGGTATGTATGTCATGCCATACGGTAGCTCAGTTTTAGCGATTTGTATGTGTATTGTCTTGAACCGAGCCAACTGGACTGGTGGTTGCTCAGGTCGGTCGTGCGTTTGGGTGGATAACTCGCAATAGTCTCAGCAACGCGGCGAAGGGGTTTGCTCGCGCCTCGGGGCTGCTTAAGACTGTTCCCTATGTCGGGAAACAGTTCTTTTTTGTATTGTTGTCTCTTGAACTCTCGGCTCTATCTGGCTGCTTGGTGACTGGTGGTTGCCAATGAGCTAGCTAGTGTAGTACATGGCATTGGGCTGCATACTACTAGAATTACCCAACCTGGGCTGGGTTTATCTGTGGGTCTCCTTTGCTACAGCAGTTTATGCAAATGACATTATATGTCGCCAACGAATGGCTGTGACGTTGATACTCAAAATCTCCGAGTAGTTGAAAGTGGATTGGGGTATGCAATATAGAGTTACATATCATTGATGCCTGATTGAAGTTAAATTGAAAAAATTCCAGGATTTTTATCATTAGTTGAGGGGTTTTATCATGGAACCTTTAATCTCTTCTTCATGAAGCTTCGTTCGAAGTCCTGGGATGTCTCGCCTGGCTTTATACCGACGGCGGGCTGCTGCATTGTTGGCGAATCTCTGCGCAAGAAGGAGATTGTAGAATGGTGCCGAGGGATCCAGGTGTTCATAGACTTGGTCTCTGAGCAGGGTGTGGTATTTGGCTTGAAAAAGGGAAAATAGGGTTTGAGTTGATCCCCATTGTCAATTTACAGCCCTCTAAAAAGCACGTTCTAGCCATTCTTCGTCAATGTGATGTAGGGTTAGGCGAATGGGTTGAGGAATTTCAATATTTTATTGTCGAAAACGATGGCAAATTTCATCGCCATCCTCGTTGTCTCCGACTCTATCCGGGGTCGGGGCTCTGGCTGCATTTGCCGCCAGAGGTGTGTTGATGTGTGACGGGGTTGCTGCGTCAATGATCATCGGCTTTTTTTCATCGAATGTTGATGACTTCTCTGACTCGGGAGGAAGGATAGGCGAGATTTGGCTTTCGCCTGGTTGAACCTAGAAATTAAATCAAATAAATTTCATTAAAAATTTATGTAGAAATTTCCAGTATTGTGTTTTAGTTGCCTAACAATAGTTAGTTTTGGATAGAAACTAATTATTATGTACATTTAGTGTTAAAAAATAAATTTAGTTATCATTATTAAAAAATGTTAATTATATTTAAATATAACTATGAGGCCTTTGGCTGCTTCGCTGGCTAATTATTTTAATAAATCTCAGTTGATCTTATTCCTTTCCCTAGCCTTAACCTTAACCTTATCTCTATCTATACCCATGTCCTTAATTTTAGCCCTATCCTTAACCTTACTATAACCTTAACCTTATTCCTATCTCTATCTGTAACCCTATCCTTACTTCTAACCTTAACCCTAATTCTAACCATGTTCTAACCCTATCCCTAACTTCTAAACTGAGAAGTTTTATCACATTTGGAAATATTGCTTATTTTGGAATATGCCTACAATTATTGAATTCATTTCCTACCTTTTTTATTCTACTTATGGACAAGTAGACTGTTTTGCCTATCGTTTTCCTCTTTAGCTGCATTTAGATCGGCAGCCATTTTTAATTGTATTGGTTTTACTATGCTGTCATAATGACATCATCCCTTATTCGATTTCCCAAATGGCCAGTTTATATTGCCGTGCATCAGTTGCAATTGGCCAATCCATATTGCCACTCATGAAGTCACTGCCAATTTAACCAATTGTGGTGACTACTATCATCAATTCAGCCAATTGCAGCGACGACCACCGACACGACAACTACCACCATCATCCACTCTAATTAAATTTAACTATAGAGTTAATAAGTATTTTATACAATAAAAATTTATTTTTAATTTTTCAGAAATAAATTAGAATTTAGTAGTGTCCAAATTAGTTGTTTAGAAAAACAAATTGATTAAGTGGAAATTAAATTTTAAATACTTTGAAGTAGACAAAACAGTAAATTGAATTGTACCGTATAAAAGTACTTAATTGCTTTTTATTTTCAAATAAAAAACTAATTTTAAGGCAATTCTGCCTTGCATGATAGAAGAAAAAAATTCCCTTTCTGCAGTGTAATTGGATTTGTTCAATATTGATTGCATTCTCAAACCTGAAAAATGATAACAGACCAAATGTTTTGTCATTTTGACAATCACTTTGTTTTGCAGATACCATAATACTATGATACCACAGGAGATAATTGTAAAAACATTTTTGTAATGTTCAGCTAAGGAAACTACAAAATTCAACATTACAATTTTAAAATGCATATTCTTAAACTGTTTACCATTATCACATATACGAATTTATATTTAGCCACTCGTAAGATTCATATTTTTATTTGCTTTATATAACATTTTAATATATTCAATATTTAACATTGCAGATTTTGACTCAGATGAAACCAATGACACTTATAATTTTCAACGTAAAGTGATAAATGTAATGAAAACTTTCAATATTAGAAGTGTACTTTTATTGTACGATAAAGGTAATTGAAAAATCAAAATATATAATTTTATAATGCCTGAATGCAAACATTTTAACTGCAAAGTTAGATATATTCATATGTGCATTGCAATCAATGACAAAATACGTACTGAAAATAGTTTGGTTAAATAAATGCACATTAGCACTATCTCAACCTGTAACAAATAGTGAAAAAAATTGCCTAATATCATGCAAGAATGAAATAACCTTAACGTTATGGTGATCCGCCCTTGAAAATATTGTGTCCCCAATATTTTTTCTGTTTACGATCTTTTGTCATGCGATTTCGCACGAGCATGCTAATGTTCTTTTTAGATATGCGATATGCGCGACCTTCGACTGGTGACCTGAATTCTTTGTTGAATAGCCAACAGTCACTTGCCCCCTGAATGCGACGGCAGGTCCAAAGACGCCCCTTTCCGATGAGGAAGCCCCTGTCGCGCACATATTTGCCACTAGGGCATATGTGACGAGGCAGGTCACTGAGGAAAGCGAACACAAGAAATACAAACCCCACCAAAGAAACAACTCCTGGAGAATTTCAAGAGCCCCAACGTCAAGCCTATGCCACATTACGCAAGGAGTGATAGGAGCTAGAGATCATGGAATTTGCGCTGAACCGCCTTTGGTGAAAACAAATATACCCTAGACACGAACAAAGGCACCAGCATCAGACTGTGCACAGCAGCCACCCACGCTCATGCAGAGTAGGACCCCGATCCTCAGGACACCGGTAGGAAGACCCAAGAGATACCGCTTGAAAGAAGAAGTTCCATAATTTATTCTGTTGAGCCGTGGCAACACGACGCTCCCTTATTTCTTATTGTTTTTCTAATATTGTTTGATTACCTATTGATTGAGCAGACGCGAAAATCCCTTTAAAATTGGTTGATTTTTAGTATTTGTCACCTCTATACAATAGTCTTTGCGGTAGTCAGATAATTGACAAACGCCATCTTTTAGCGCAATCGACTACTTTGGCAACATCGCCTAGGCATAATAATAGCACCAACCAATACTTGTCGATTGGCGATTGACTCTGATAACCAGGTGATCATCCAAAGGTTATTAAAGCCCAGAACGTTTGAATCTTAAATAATTCTCAATTTTCAATCTTCAGTGAATTTTCAACCTTTTCTGAGGACACATCATTTTAGATTAATTTGATAATTCTCATTATCAAAGGAAACTAATTCTACAAGTGTCTATTAGGATTCTTGGCTGATTTTTAATCAATAAGGATCCTGGCCTGATTTCTATGCATTTTTAAGGTGTTTTTCCATTTTATTTGCAACTACAATTAACGTTATATTCGCGAGTTTGAAGCGCAAGTTCCTATCAAATGATAGAGTTAATAAGTATTTTATACAACAAAAATTCAATTTTAATTTTCCAGAAATAAATTAGAATTTAGTAGTGTCCAAATTAGTTGTTTGGAAAGACAAATTAATTGAGTGGAAATTAAATTTTAAATAGTTTGAAGTAGACAAAACAGGAAATTAAATTTTACCATATAAAAGTACTTAATTGTTTTTTATTTTCAAATAAAAAACTATTTTTAAGACAATACTGCCTTGCGTGATAAAAAAAATTCCCTTTCTGCAATGTAATTGAAGTTGTTCAATATTGATTGCATTCTCAAACCTAAAAAATGATAACAGACCAAATGTCTTGTCATGTGATTGGTTTTGACAATCACTTTGTTTTGCGGAATTGATTTATAGATGCACGATACAGGGAAATAAAAGACACAATGATAATAGTAAATAAACAAAAAGTAATCTATTTGGCTTCAATAAATGATTGCAAATTAAGGCTAGTGCCTTTTACAACAATAAAATTTGATACTTAAATGGTATCTTGAAGATGCGGGGGATGATGTCCAACCGCGTGGTTAACTGTGGATGGTCCGGAATTAGGTTGCAGCATGGCGCCGATGCTTCTGTGGGCAAAATTTTAGACCTAAAGACTGTTCGGCAATTTGATGATCAAATGGCTGCTATCTAGGGAAATCTGGTGTTTTTCTGCTTGTGGTACATAGTCCTATCTTCTCAATCACTTGTAACTGGGCCTATACATCAAACTCGTGGTTAGCTTGACAATGAAGTTTTAAAGACATTGTACACTGATTGAAGGATATGACCAATCTGTCAGTAGAGGGCAACATGGATCCCGGTCAGATGACCTCGGAGAATATCCACTGCACCACCTGAGGGACTCAACCCCAGGAAAAAAGAGAGCAGTTGTTGTTCACCTATCTGAGTGATCGGACAGGCGATAGACTAACGGTGAAAGAGAAGAGCGGGGTTGCTCAGGTTTGCACGCGGTGGACGTGGGGAATGTTGTGCAGGGTCTGAGTGATAGGTACGGCTACCCCACGTAGCCATTTAGTGTGTTTAGTAAATAGGGCTTTGTATTGGTATCTTCGGATACCGATATGGGGCCGGCGAACCTAGGAAGTGCTGGGAGTGTGGCAGTGATGCGTGGTGTGGCCATATTAATAAAGACTCGACAATATGTAAATCTTGCGACATTTTTAATTAATTTACGTATCCTATCTGTAACACTATCACATGGAAACCGTATCCAGGTGCCAAGGGAACAGACAGTCACAAGAAAAATAACTGGCTTCTACTTTTGGGTAGTGTTGACTTATTCAATACCAAAGGTATTTGCTACTACCAATACCTGCAGTACCTGTAACGGGCAAGGAGAGGCGGTCCTCGCAGCAGGTGGGCCGTGTGCCCGCAAAAAACACTTCATTCGAGCAATGCGCGCTCGCAAGCTCACATCAAACAATTAAAATGGTTCACAAATTGTATTGAACACATTTATGTTATAATAAAACACTTACATTAAGGTATAATTCAATAAAAAGTTGCCTGAGTTTTGGCATGGTTTATGGTCAAACTCCAAAACGCGAATCGAAATATAGAAACTTAAGATTAACATTACAAAAACAGTTAAAGACAGGATCGATCTCTACAGTAAAACAATAAATAAGAACGTTAACAGATGGCGGCATCTCGTAGGCCGTCACATGCCCTCTCCAAATTTGGTCTCGTCCTGAGATCCAACGGTGTGCCGACAAAAGAGAAAATAAAATCATTATGCCAAGCAGGGCGATGCACTTGACGTCCTCTTGATGTCGCAAACGGGAGTGGAGTTGATGGAATGTCCAAAACATCATCGTCGATAATCGGTGTAGGAGAAACAATATCTGGAATGTTCATTCGAGATGTTTCGTCGAACGGAGTAGGCAGGTTGTAATGCTTGATCTGCGATACATGCACAATCTTCGTAGAACCGTTTGTGGAATGTTGGATTTCACAAATATTGTTTGGATAAACATTCGTTATTTCGTAGATTGTGCGCTGATGCAGAGGATCCAATTGACCGCGCCGATGGTTCAGTAACCATACGTGGTCACCATATCGTACGAATGTTCAACGTGAGAGGAGTCGTAACGTGTTTTCTGTTTTGCAAGCGCGTTGCTGAGATTTTCTCGAACTTCTTTGCGAGAGTCGTGAAGCATGTCAATAGCAGCAAGTCGTCTTGGTGTTGACGGATGATTTAGTTGTTCAACGACAAAAATCGGTGCCGCATATGAAGATTTCGATTTTCGAATAATTCACATTTTTAACCAATCATGAATTTGTTTGCAAATGAATTGCCGGTCGGTCCACGAGTAACGATACGATGTTACTTTAATTGGCGTGGAATCAGTCAATTCAATAACGTGTTCAATTCGTGGGCAGAACCCAATATCCAATTTCCCGGTGGAAAAGAACGTTTGGTTTTTTTGGAGAACTTTGCATAGTTCTTTGACCTGTTGCTCGGTAGCATCGGATGTCACGTTCATTTGGAAATTTTTCAAAAAATCTTCTAATTTATTGTTGGAATCGGAATCTCCAATTTCGTCGGCCTGAGGATCACAAATTGATGCCATTGCCACAAAATGTAATGGTTCAATATCGTTTGTGTCCTGCGCATTTAACCAAATTTCTTCATTGTCCAGAATGGTATTGCGCATTGATGATATGTCACTTCATGTAGTTGACATCTTCGGACCATCAATAGGTTTATCGGATGGTGTGTTGAGCAAAAATAAGCAACTCTGATATCCGAAAGTGATATCAGGTGTTATCCAGTTGCTCTTCAAACCGTAGTTTTGTTTTGCGATAAAGCATGTTGCTATGGGATCGCGTTTTGGAATGCAAATAGAAATTTTGGCATCAGGTCCAAACGTAAATGAACAGCCAATCTCGGATCTCCAGTCTGCACCAAGCAGTAATGGGTAAGGAAGCTCTTGTACAACAACAACATTCAGTTTCACAGAAATTTTATCGACGGAAATTTTTAAATCAGTTGTACCGGAGGGCCTCATCTTCGAACCCACAACGGAAAAATTTTCTCCAGTCCAACGTTTGAGTGAAAGTTTGAGCTCTTCGAATTCTCGCTTTCTGATAATGGTGGAATCTGATGAGAATGGGACCATTGGTTGTCAGTTCACTATAGATATTGACATATTCTTATTGTTGTTATGTTGTATTTTA
>JAQFZU010001183.1:0-15142 GCA_034696185.1 Henia vesuviana | reverse complement strand
ATTTTATTTCTCTTCAGGCAACGATTCCGATTATCCGCTCGCTTCATCGATGTTTCTAATTATTTTAATGGAAATTTCTTTCATCGACGGTTTGATCATTCAAAATGCCTTTTTTTTAAATCGGCATTTCAAAAGCGTCGAAAGAGTAGAAAAACAAAAAAATGTTTTTTTTAAACAAAAAATTCACTTTCATTCACATACCGCAACTTAAAAATCAAATCTGAGCCAATAACGACCCGCCACGTTAACTTACGCGTCACATTTTGACCTTAAATCACCCCGACTCACATTGAAATTGTCAAAACACAAACTCGAGTTATTGACATTGTAAAGACGCAAGGAAAAAAAGTAGAAAAGAAGTAAATGCCCAGGAAAAAGAAAAAAAATAAGGAAGTAGAGCGCAGATCCGTGAAATAGGTCTCGAGGGAGGTGGAGCCACGAAGCAAATGGCACGTGCCAGCCACAACAGATGGCGCTTGTCAGAGAAGCGAGCAGCCATTGAAGGGATCTATGGTCAAGGCGGTCACTTTTTTCCAATGGCCTACTTACGAGATGGCCAACCTGCACTGCACAAATTGGCTTCTGCTTTCTGGCAATTGCCTCTTAGTAATAATAATATCATCGGAATTCTTAAAAAAAAATTCCCATTTTCTCCTTTTTTATGCATCTATTAGCGAGCCGAGTGTGTGTTTGTCCATTTGCACCGAATACGGAATTTAATATAAAAAGATAAAAATTCAAATTTCAATTTCCCACAGTACTTTCTTTCTTCCTCGTTTTCTTATATCATTTAGTTCTTTTTTATTTTTTTAATCCACTAAGTTTAAAAATACATATATAAAAATAGGAATTTGCGTGTTCGCGGGTATTGCTGACCTTATTTTGCCTTTAAATTACTCCATCAACTGATACAATCCACAAGAATGTTATTTAACACAGCAAATTCCAGTCAAGTTTTAAGGTTTACGCACTAAACTCAATTAAAAGCCGTCGCTTCTTCCGAACAAAAAGAACTCATCAATCTTTTAGTGTAGAAAGTCGAGCAAAGTTTGTAAGTCGAAAAGTTAAAAGATCGGAAAGTAAATAATTATTCTAATCTAAACCGAGATTGCATTAATTAATTTTGAATCGATAAACTCGAGTGGAAATTGAAATTCTAGTGTGAAGCGTCGACGGTATGATTATTTCAGTTTTATTTTTATTTATTTCTGTAAAGACAAAATTAAGATGCAGCTAGAGCAGAACGTCGAAATGGTAATTTTCGAGATCAACGACACTTTAATTAAAAATGTTTTTAATTAGAATTCAACTGCAATCATTTTAGCCTTTACACGCCGGCTTCCGGTCGGGTCGAATAACAACAATAGACCTATTGAAAATGATTATTGCATTCGCCAACTTTAATCTCAT
Organism: Henia vesuviana; assembly: GCA_034696185.1. Classification (NCBI taxonomy): domain Eukaryota; kingdom Metazoa; phylum Arthropoda; class Chilopoda; order Geophilomorpha; family Dignathodontidae; genus Henia; species Henia vesuviana. The sequence goes on along the minus strand of JAQFZU010001183.1, from coordinate 13,732 downwards.
TTTCATTTTTTTGTGTTAAAGAGAAAAAGAGAACGAGAAAAGGGGTTGATGGTACAAACGAAGATGAGGGGGTGTTGGAATTTGAAACCGACTTTTGACAGATTTGTAACCGCAATCGCCGGTAGAAAATGTTTCTCGAGTAGAGCTTTGGAGAAGAAAATTGAAAATAAACTGGAAGATCATGTGTAGTTCATTTTCCCCACCCTCCACCAACAACGCCGCATTCGGCCATATTTCGCAAACCACTTCTGGGCAAAAGGGAAAAGATGTTTACTGCTCGACTCAAAACTACAAATTGGAGCTTAATTTCCTCAACAACATAAGCTCGTCGTCTAAGCAACAACCTGAGTAAGAAAAAGAGAAAGAAAAGGAAAAAAAGAGTGTCTTTTGTGCCGGTTCTCTGCGAATAAAAGAAGTCGTTTGACTGTCATGGCTCGTCGACTGTGAAATAGGCGACAACCAAAATGGCTCCCGTTCGCTAACTAACAAGAATAGGAAATGCAAAATAAGAGAGCAACTTAGCAACAAAGAAAATTAAGACTTTCCTTTCCCTGAATCTCTAGCCCTAATTATTTGCCAATTTAATTCTTTCAACTGCACACTCGAGTAAACAGAAATGGACACTCTTTCTCGTGCTTGCGCACCACTATCAAAATGGATACGGAAATGGGGGCCATTATCTGCCAACCAAGAAATCTGCAACAAATTTAATGGATAATCAAATTTTTTTCTACCCACTAAATTATATGGTTTATGGCCGCACCAGACGCTTTCGTTCTAATTCCATCAAAAAAATTATTATTATTTAAAAAAAATTTTTTTTATTTACTTTTTGGAACGGAAAAGTTGAAAATCTTTAAATTTCGTGACGACGAAATAAATTTCAGAGGTTCGGCTTTAGTGTCGTTCTTTCGCTTGCAATTTTTCATCAATAAAAGAGAAACACACGTTGTTTCAATATCCATGATGAAAATCTTCCGAAGAAATGCGTTGCAGTAGAGACTCGGAGAGGAGAAATGGTGAGTGGGAGGTTGGGAAAGGAGAAAAGGATTATTTATGAACTAATTTAACCCCCTTTTGTAATTAGAATTTCCCGGGCTTGAAAATTCCTCGGTCCCGGGCAATTACTAATGATGAATAGAATTCATCATTAAATGATTGGCAACCAACAAACAAACTACTTAAACTCGTATTAAAACTCGAAATGAACTCGATTTAGTAAAAAAAGATTTGAAAAACAAAACAAAAAAAAAATTTCAACTTTAAACGAAAAATGAAATAATAATAATAAAAAAAATTGCTTATTCAAACCACGTACTTCGAACAATTTCTCGTGTTATTCTATGGATTTTAAGCTTAAAATTGAATTTCCATACGAGAAAGAAATTCACTTAGTAGATACGACGCGGCGGTAATGGCAGAAGTTGCACTTACCATAAGCAATTAACAAAATACACAGGCCATCAGTCACAAGCGCAACGCAGTGTCAAATTACATGTAAGAGATTTTCCTTCAAGATGCAGTCACACGAGATGGCACGAGCAAACAGGAAGTTGGCAATCTATCGCCAGGACATTTACTTTACGAGTGTCACCATATTTTTGATGGAAATGATAGTGGAAAGGAGGCTGGCAACAGGCAGAGGGGAAGGGAGTGGAATTATAATTCTAACTTGTCATTGAGCAGAAGCGAAGATTAAAATGAAAAGGCTATAACTTATACGAAAGGCAGACATATTTGTTACCACATTTCTCTACTGGCTACATACCACTCAGACCTAATTTATTTCCGCTCTTGATTTATCACTCGCACTAAAATCATTCTTTTTACGTTTTATGACTTAAAGAGTTTTTATTCTATTATAAAACTTAAAAACTCTTTAATTACACTAGAAAAACGTATTAAACTTTATTTTTAGGCTCTTTATAGAAAGCAAACTTAATTCGTAATTTAAATATTTTTTTTTTGCCTCACTTCATCTTAAGCCTAACTGCCTATTACAGCCAATCATTTTCATCGGGTACACAAACAGCGCATGACCTCGTTTTCACTCATCAGTTTAATTTGCAGAGCAATGAGCTTTGTGCACATCTCGAAATCCAACTCGAAACTAATTTCGTCGAGTTGCCTTTTTATCTAGTCGAGCTAAAATAAACCGTTTTAGACGGAAAAGTGACATAACGCAACGTATTATTTCGTATTATTTTACTTTTCTGGCATTTTCCCCACTGGGGTCGCTGCCCACCAACTGCTAATGAGCCTATAAAGTAGAAAGGCGAAGGCGTAAAAGAACGTGGCAACAAACGGGGGCCAAATCTTTTAATATATTTCGTCAAAAAGAATTCTATCGACTTTAAAATGTCGAGGGGAAAAAGATTTGTCAGATCAATAAAAGGGGATTCGAAGCTATAAAATTACACCGGAAGTTATCTCCCTAGTAATGAATTCCCTTTTCCCCCCTCGCTTAATTTATGTCAGCACTGACCTTCAGCGAGTCATGTACCATTACACAATGTCATACAACCATCAACGATTTCGAATTCCCTCCATAGCTGCATTTTTCCCGGAATTCATTTCGTTCGGGCGGTATAAATTGGTATTAAAAAGGAGGGTTAAAAAGGAAATGAGACAAAGTAACCCTTTAATCTCGAATATATTGTATCTCATCCGCTTAAAATAGGTCTCCATTGAACTGCACCAATTAATCTTTGGACCTCTTTGCCATTAAGTGGCCAAAACGAACACAACTTTCTTCGATCGCCCCCTTTCCAATCAAGAAGTTGGAAAGTCATCCTAAAGTGTCGATCTATTTAATTGGTTAAAAGAAAATCTAATTTTGGTCGTTGAAAGAGAGAAAAAAAGCGAGAAAAAAGAGAGAGGTCTTCCAAACGACCTTTATACAGAGATCGCGTCAAGTGAAATTTTGTCGTCATCTCTTTAAAATTTGATGCGATTTCAACTACGTGAAACCTAAAAATATCATATTCCCGACCCAATGGAACTGGCTTCGAGGTTCGCTCCAAGCCGCAACAATGTGTAAAAAGGCTATTGAATTTGATAGTTTCACAGACCAGCGATCGCTCAGCACAGAGTTGAGTGATAGAATTCGTCACGTTATAAGATTCGAGTTCATTTGTAAACACACGACTGCATTTCCATCCCCGTCTTCGAATCGCACGAACCCGCATACAACGAGCCTCTTTTGCTCGATGCTTTACGACGGACAGAAACCCGATGCATTGGGTGAAAAACACAAGTTCCCTTACAAAATGAGAAGCGAAAAAATAAAAAGTCAAAATTTAATCTGCGTGAAAATTCGACGCTCCCACAAATCGAAGACGAAATGGAAGCATAAAAAATAAACATTAGAGCTGTAAAGAAATCCAACTTTTTTTTTATATATTTTTATTCACGACATTTCGGGCGCGTTTTATTCTCCCTGTACTCTTTATCTGTGGTCATTGCCTGGAGCGTTGGCAAGACTTGCATGTGTATGGGGGAAAGTAGGAAAGGCGAAGAGAGAAGTTCGGTCCATTCATGGGACTACTGGTAGGGATGATAAAGAGTCCTCTTGGTTCGCTGAATAATATCTTCATTACATTAACATACTTTTCATCACGAAGGACGGCCAGAGTCGTAAGTCACGAGCGAGTAAGTGACAAAGAGGAGGAGAAAGGACACATAGCTGGACACGAGTTGGTGATTGATGACACCTGCGCGGGTTAAAACCTGAATCAAAATCGTGACTTAATTTTCGACCGGACGAAACCAAGCGGAGAAAATGGGCGAGTGGTTAACCGCGCACGAAAGTTAGTCAACGACTAATTAGAGGGCCGTTTCAATTGGTCTCTTTATTTGGGTCGACCTTTAGGGTTTCAGACCTCAATGAATAAAGGTGACAGTTTCCAACTAAATTATAGCTCGTGCCATAGTATTTCTGCATTAAAATTTTCATTTCCCGTTCCTCGCTCGATTTTGAATGTGCCGTTCATTGACGTTGTAAAACACCGAAACCAGATTTCTTAACGCGTAAAAAAATTTATATTTCAATTCCACTCCTTGTGTTTTCGACATCGCCGTTGTTTAGGAAATAGAAGTTTTTATCCACTTTCATCGAGAAAAGCAACTTGTTTTTAAAATATTGCTGGCAGTGAATAAATATTCATATTTTCGAAGGAAACGGTAAATCCATCTCCGACTCGTCGTGGTTGCCCCATAGCAACTGATGGCTGTGTCTTGGTGATACTATACAAGAGCTCTTGAGCCTCGGGTGGGTTACGGGTTTCTTGCTTTTCTTTCTACTCTATTTCCTCTCTGTTTTGTACCTGGAGTCCCTCTTTGGTTGTTCGTAAACGTCACGCGGTTATTTTTTTTTTAAGTTTACCAAACTTTTTTTTTATTTTTCGTGTCGACACGTTTCGTTTGAAGCTTAAAGTGCAGTTAAAATCGAATTCGAATTAAATTTAGCGGGAGCAAAACTCGCAACTTGAGTGCTTTATTTTCATTCCCAGCACACAGGTGTGACGTTTCGTACTAAAACTGACATGTCGCTACAGTTCAATCGTTGAATCAAACGATCAACTTTAAAAATTGAAGATAATGTTTTCGAATTTAACATCGCGCAGTTAACTTTCTTGACAAAAGTCGCGAATAAAATTAATTTAATCGCAGATAATGCCACAGATCATGCGCAAAAGCAGTCAAGAGGTATATTAAAAAATCAAAAGAGCGCAATTAGAGGCGATCCACTTGGTTGTCCTACATTTAATTAATCTAGAAAAGCCTCTTCTTTCGTTGTAAACGAAAACCAACAGACAGCCACTATCGAGCATATTTCGAGTTAAAAAAGCAAAGCAAAAAAAACGCGAAACCAAGTGACACTGAAAAATGAATGCGCTCATTTAACGAGTTGGATCGATCGATAAATTTCCAATTTAAACCTTTGTTAACCAATTTTCGTAGTATGCAAGAAACTAAAACACACACACACACACACACATAATGGGCGGGGAAAAAAAGAATTTGATATTGGTCCGAAACACTTTTGGTGCCAGCTGTTGGTGCCTGAAAACACGCTGTACGAGATAATTAGATACGCGGCTCAAAATTTCTTTCTATCTAATTACTCAAGCCAATAGAACTCTGCGACTAAAATGAAATTCTTGGTACATCGAGCCTAACTAAATAGTGGCAATCACAACAACATACGTGAGCAAAGTGTGGGAATAAGCCTCACTTCAATTGCGCCAAGCATCCAATAATCCCTCGCCCATTTACCAACATCGAAAACCCCATTGGACACATTTAACCCGATAATACTTCACACGCATCCAGTTAATGCATTGATAGATACCATCGATGAAAGTTAAACATATCCATTCGTAAACAGAAATGTTGGAAAATATAAAATTAGAAAATTTTTATATTTTTTATTATTGTTGAATTTACTCGGACCTTATTCTTTTATTCTCTTGGTTTTTCCAATATTTTCTTTACCCTCGACACGTATAATATTAAAATAACAAAAAGCAAAGAGAAGATGGTTCGTCTTTGATTGAAAGATGATCATGCAATCAAAGAATGTTTAATGGTTAGTTTTATTATTATTTTTTAAAATATATATGCAAACTTGCATTTGTCAAAATGATTTATATTTGACGCGCGGTCACAATTAAATTTCATTTAAAATTACATCAACATCATCTCGTTGAACGACATTCGGTTGCGTAAGTGAAAAAACAGAAATAAATAAAATTAGTAGCTGTTGACGTTAAGTTCGCCTTTGATTTATGTATTTGTATATTTTTCATGCTCGCGAAGGATTCAATTGAGAAATTGCGACGGAACGTCGGATTTCGCGATGGTTACATCATTTTATTTTTTATTAACTGTTTTTAAGACTCGAGTGTTTAACCTTAGACACGCACGCATTTATTTATTTAAAAAAATGTGAGTTTATATTTTATGAAAAAGTCGTTACTTTTTTTGAAAATAAAAGAGAAAAAAAAAGCAACTTTTTGCCAGCGTCTTTACGCAGTGAAATAAAATTACAGCAAAAATCCTCCCTGCTGTACCGACATTCATTTTGTGCAATTCGCATCAGCATAAAGAAATATTTTATGACTTCTTGCACCACATTTTTGAGGGGGAGGCAAAACAGGAATCCCATAAAACCCTCATTCATTATTCCACACCAACTTTGTCTGTTTTCTCCGTTTTTTTTCTCTTTTTCTCTCTTTCTTTTATTATTTTGTCCTCATAAAAAAATAGAGACAGAATCAACTTTCTCATTTGCACCATTGCAACTACGCAAAGTAAATAGGAAAATTCAATTAAGAGGAAACGTAAATAAATAAATAATGAAGAAATAAAAAAAAAATAAAAAAATATGTAAACAACAAACAAATCAAAAAAGTAAAAGGACGATAAACGGGTGAAATGGAGTCGTATTTTAAATTTTTCATATCCTCTGCTTTTTTGCCCAATTCCTGTGTCGTAACCGTGTTAATAAAATTCGGAGACGCATGCGTACATCCATTACGTCTTGTTACAGTTTTATTATTCGTGTACACATGGTGAGGAAACGTGAACTCTTTTCTTACATTCGCAGCGATCAAAAGGCAAGAAAAACATAAAAATTCGCGCGAAACAAACCTTTCCCTTCCTTGACACGTGTCAACCCCCACATCTCGCGAGGTTTTATTATATCAAAACTCTTGTTTCTCTAAACCGCAACTAACAAAAAACATTGACGTCACGCGCGTGATAATTCTTCCGAAACGAGCCGATTATGCAACATGAAAGTCGGGTGTGTTGTAAGGCACGCCAGAATAAGTTTTCGTAGAATCGGTTTCGTCACTAAAGAATTAATCGTAGAATCAGTTAGATTGGATTGGAACTCACCATCGAGACCACTGTTGAAAGATCAAACCGCGCGAATGTCGTGGTTGCCATAAATGGAACGTTGTGAAATCCCAGCGAGAAATCGCGAGATTTTTCCAATTTCCACCTCGAGATCCATCTTTTGCATCACTGGCAAACGATTGAGTGAAATGCGTTGATTAATATTATTAAAAAATATAAGTGAAAATTGCAAGGAATGTTGGGAGTAAAACAATTTTAATTCATCCTATAACGAAAATAAAACAAAAATAGCTAAAGAAGAGAAAGATAAAAATATCAGCAAATCGTACCACGTGATAGACTTGGCGCTTGGCAGACACAGGGTACAAAGAACGCCAAGAATGCAGCGTAGGGTATAAGGAACCATGTGGAGAAAAATGAGGTTACATTTCCACAGAAACAGCATGGAAAACAAGTTTCACGTTTAATTTTAAACCAAAATATTTAAATGTAAACAAAGAGATGCCGTGTTTGAAGTCGACTCTCATCAAACCTAATTGCACTCGATTCCACTTTTTATACAAAATGTCTACTCGACGCATTGGAATGAGTTCATTTCACATTTTCGTCCTTGACTCTATGCCATCTTTGGCTCGCATATCTCGATCGTATATTGTTGCAACGCTACGCTGAAAATGGCGAGCGCAGCAAATCATAAAAAGTTTTTCTCAAAGAGTTTTTTTTTTTGGCCTTTATTCAGTCGGCATTTCGTGCTTGCTGTTAATTTGTCTCCTGGTACGAGCAAAGGAGGACGATAAAAACAACAACAACATCAACACGGTCTGGACCCAGCATAAAAGCATTCAACGACGAATTGCTGTAAATCCAACTAGAACTCGCCCCTCGCTTCTTTCGCTTCCATCTCTTTCATTGAGCTTCAAGTCGAGCGAAAGACAATACTCCCTCATGGTCCAGATGGCCAATTTTCTACACAAAAACAATGTAACTTGCAATTGTTTTCGTGTAAGACTCCACTAACCTACCGAATGCACGCAACCTTCTCCATCCACACCCAACTCGAAACCCATATCGAACTGGAATAATTTTTTATTTATCCTCCACTCCTTAAAGTCGAGTTTCTCGCAAAATGATAAAACCCATCGACATTAAGCCCAACTGAGATCCCATCTCGGCGGCGGGAGTCTGTTGGTAGGCTCATTTTTTCCTATCTCGTGCGCACTCACCTGCTATATATGGCTACCGTATCTAAAATGAAATTTTCTTTATTATTTTGGTTGTGGGGACGCGATATTTTTTTAGACACCGAATCGCAGTTTTCGGTGCCTTCCAAATTTCTGTCTCCAAACCACTAAATATTCCATTCCGAAATCTTAGCAATTTCATTGCCGAAACTTGGAAATAGAATTTTCATTTTTAGTGATAGGTATTGAATCGTGCCATTTCCGATTCGGTTACCGAACTTGAAATTTCGTAGGCACCAACTACGTAAATTTCAAGTCGCCGACCCAACCGGAAAATGCGATCCTAATATCTCATCAAATTGCAGAAATATTTGAAAAATGAGGTCAAACGTGAAAAGAAAGATATCGATGTATACTAAACGTTCGAATCGATGCGTATTTAATGCGTTGTTCATCGATTCGATGCGAACGAGCAAACGACGCGCGCTATCGATGAAACAGTGCGGTTTAGTGTTGAAACAAACGTAGGCAGAGATATAGTCGCGAGCTGTTTCATTAGAATTTATAACCGATCATTAAAGATTTTAGCAAATTTTATTATTGCTTGGCACAATTTGTTGATTAAGGGAGTGTTTTATGCAAGTCTTTACGATGCGACTTGGTTCGAAAACAAACTTTACATTTTAAACAGCTCGAAATTATTGTATTAAATGGCTCGAATTAAGAGACGTGCTCGGATTTCCTTGGTTTCTCACTGCAAGAAAAGTTTTGTAAACATTTGCATGACCTTGCACTTAGGGGTTAAATCGACGAATGAGTAAAAAAAAAAACAGCATCTCCATTACTCGTGAAGTCATAAGACACGAAGTTTTAAATTTAAATTTCGACAAGTTGATAAATCGTATTTACCTGAATTTGCGGTTTCTCCGGTGGACGGATGTAACAATGAATGACAATATTCGTTACTCAATCGTAATTGACCATAACGTTTGCACTTTCAATCATGTCAGTTACTAACAAATTAGATTAGATATTTTAGATTTTTTTCTTTTTTACTCTCTAAACCGGCGACCACCGTCCCTTTAATCCAATTACACTTTGGCTTTGGAAACATTGCAATCCCTTAATAACCGCAATAAATTTTTCACTTTCTACTTCAGTCTCTCAACTTGTGCAAATTAATGCGATAAGTACAAACATAAGCACACAACAGTCTGTCATTCTCCCACAATTTTGAAAAATAAATTGAAGACATTTCTCTTTGTGTAACGAACTGAGTTTATTAAAAATGTAATTCAGATTTAGAAAAAAAAATAAAAATCAAGAAAATTTTTTTGTCGCGTTGAAGTTAAAAGAGGAGAAAAAGACGTGGTTTTTACCCATCGAGAAAATAAAATTGCTGAAAAAAAGGGTCAATAACGTCTCGATATCCAAATCGACAAACAGTCATTTGCTTCTTTATTAATTAATTCTCAACATTCTTTATCGCGACTCATTTTCACATTAATTAATTGCAAGTCAACCGCAATCAGCGGCTTTTCATTTTCCAATTGACTTGAAACTCGTCTGTAATTTGCATTCGTTTATTACTGACGTCACGTATTGCGTATTCATTTATACACTTTGAAAAAAGAAGAAAGAAAAAAAAATTTCTTATCTCGTTTGGCTAATTCGAAACTCATAACAACCAATTCACGTAAACATATTGAATAAAGAAAAAAAATATTAAATTTAAAATTATTCAAAATAATTGCAACAAAGAATTAAAATAAAAACGTTAAAATTACATCTCGCTTGATTTCATTTTCCTGCCCGTAAAATTCTTTCCCCTAACTTTGACAGCCACTGAAATTCAATCTCTTCTCGACTCGCTCAATCATCTAATTAAACCCCCCTCCCCCTCTCATTCGTGTCTTCGTGGCGCCAGGTGTGACACACACTAACCATACGTTGCCGAAAGTGACATTGCGCATGCGCCGCGCCAGTCATTTGTATTCCCAATTTTTATCCGTCAAATTTAGTTACATTTCAATTATACGTGCGCCACCACAGCAGTAGAAAATTACTTTAACAATTTTCATCCCCGAGTTCCTAATCTTCAATTAGAACCATCGTTCCTGAACTAATTAAAAAATACAAATTTATTCATACATGGAAATTAGCAACAACTACACGTTTTCTCGACTAAAATAATAAATGTTAAAAAAAAAGTAAAAAACTAGAATTTTATTTTCTGGCCGATAAATTACTCGTATGCGGAACCGATTTTCTTTGTTTCGATGAGAAACTTGTGGCAAGGAAAGGGTGTAAGACGGGTAGGGACAGGTGTAAATTACTGCGCATTTCAACACAAGAAGGCGTGTTTACATTGCAATCAAATATTCCGCCAGGTGTGTATTAAGAGGTTACTTTTACATTTGCTGCGCATCAATTTGTAAAGTTAATAAGAGAAAACTTTTTTTCTGCTTTATTTTATTTCTTGAGTGTTTCAAGGATGATGAAAGAAGGAGGTGGATGAGCTCCGCAGACAAAAATAACAACAAGTTCCTTTCAGATAAGTCAAGTAAAAAAAAAAAAAAATCTTGATTCCCTTAAGCTTAAGTGAAAACAACTCCAGACACCACTAACCCATCAAATAACTTGATGCGTGATAACTGTGGGCGTAATGGTTGTTAATTTTGTTGCAGTTTTTGTTCATTATTTTACTTCGAGAGAAGTAATTCCAAGTTTCTTTGTGGCCAAATGGGAGTTGGGAATTGAAGTTTGCTATTCTCGAGTAGATAACCACTCGAAATGTGCGTGACGTCAGTTAAATGATTCACATTTTTCGCATAATTGGCATAAAAGAAAACAGTTTCAAAAATAAATGGAATATTTTTTTCGGAAAAAGAAAATCTAACGTGAAATGAATTTTTATTGCGAGAAAAATGTAATAAAAAAAAATCTTATTTTACGAGACATAAAAAAAATTGTAAAATAAGTTGAGTAAAATATAAAACTCAATAAACACATTGAAGTTACCATCTTTAAAATGGATCCGTTCCATCGCACGAAGCTAGAGATTCCAAAGTGAAAGAGAAATGAAAGGCGAAATGAGATTATTGCCACTTAAGGATGAAGCTCGGCCACCAAGCGGTCATTGCTATTACCAGTCGAGTTGAATCGTACTCAAATCGAGTTGCACGTCACTTTCCCTTTAAAGACATAACATTTGAAAAGAGGCGGAGATTGGCACTCTTAATGGCGGTGGGTAAGATAAGCGTTGGTGGCCGATGCCACGAACAATACAAAAGAATCGCGCGCCAATTTACGCCCCCTAGTGAGACTCATCCAAAACCTTACCTTGAAAAATAAACAATAGGAATAATTATTTTTCATTATTTCTCGTTTTTTAAAAAAATAACATTTTCAGCTTAATTTTGACCGTTACTATAAAATAAAACAATAGGCGGACAAAAATGCAAATCTCGTCTCGCATCCCTTTCAGATTTTAATTAATTAACTCGAAGCTTAATTGGCCGACAGCGATTAATATTTTTTTCTAAACTGTCCATTCGGTCGCGATGATGACGTCACGATTTACGGAGAAGCCTTTTGATACTCGACAGGGAATAAATTCACGAAATAAGTGAAAATGGCAACAATCACACGTTTGAACTTTTCTTGTCAGCGAAAACAGGAAATTACACAACTTTTCAAACTCATTAATTAATTTCCGACTGAAACGTAATTAAAATATCGCAGTCGTTTTAGCTCGTTTGAATTTACACTAGAAAACCTCATTTTTCTCCACGAAACAATCATATACGATCCCTTGTTGACACTCGCATTTGTTAGTTGATGGCGCTCAGAATAACTCGGGTTTAAAACAAACCCCACATAAAAAACGCACTAAATAAAGTTATTCAGGTCAAAGAGGGACCAAAACTCCACCCAAATCAAACAATGTTCGTCAACACCGTCAAACGCATTGTCAAACACTGCGAGCGTTTCACTTCAAAATGTTTTTCTAATTAGAAAAATACAAATTTCAAGAATCGAAAAAACGGTACGCTGATCTCGATCAAGCGAGCGCCTTTCGACCTCTTGAAATAAACAGGCAAAAGAGGTTTGTTCACCGATTGGGCGAACAAAAATAGTAAAAAACAACGTTTAAATATGGCCATTTTCGACTTACCTAAATTACTGCTGCAAGTCCAAATCGGAAACAAAACGATTTGTAAACCAAAGATCAGTTCACTCAACCACCAAATACACATGTTGTTGTCCATTTACAATCGTCGTTTTCAAGTTCTGTTTTCCTTCCAATCTTTGGTATTTAAAACTTGTCAAAATTCTTTTTCTTTTCTTTTTTCTTTTTATAAAAAATAAAAAAAAAAACTAAGATTAAATAATCCCAAATGTCAGCTAAATGTGTAAAGGAGTATAAAATGGAAAGGTCCGATCGCAATCCTTGTCCTTTCTTCGAGCTTGGCCGTGAAAATCGACGATCAAGTGAAGCGCAAGAAAGGAGCAGCGGCGGCGGGACTCGAGTTGCCCCATCGCCGCCACATGAGCGAATGAACAGCGCCCGAAAATGTAGAAGCGTTAGTTAGTCTCGCCGCCGCCAGAGTGAGGATATTGTGGGATAAATGGACAAGTTGGCTCTTTCCCAATACATGGATGATGTAAACTTTTGGCGTAATAATTGTATTTCGTGAGAATAAACTATTAAATCAACGTAGAAAGCGAGAGCGTTCGACTTTCTTGCACCGTTTCCAACAATGGATCGCGGATCTACAATGGAAATCGCATTTTTAAATTGATCTGGGATCATAGCTCTTACCCTCGTGACGCGAACTCTTATCGTCTGCATCGTTCTTTGTTCGCAAAATGGAATTTTTATTTCATAAATTAAATCCGCCAACCAATTTTCTGCGCCTTAATAATTCATTATGTCAATATTTAAATATTTACACTAAAAATTCATTTTAAAAGTAAATCGATTAAGCAACGATAAGACAACCATAATTGACAACCGGAAACGAAACGATACAATTAAAACGATTTTTTTTTTTGTAAAAAAAAAAACTGCGAAAATGTGAGAGACGGTATGGGGTTTAAAGGGTCATTAGGGTTAATTTGTCTCCCTATTCTTATCTTTTCAATGCCACGACAAGTATTGCCCACTTGATTAACCCCACTGATCTCCTAGGACTAAAACCTAACGGAAAACGAAAACCCCAGGACTTAGGCCTAACGGTTCCAACTGACTCATTAGTAAGGCACGCCAGGTGTGTCAGATGATTACCTCAGAGCATGACCATCACATGTCAGCTGGTTGATTCATCTCAGTCACTCGAGTCACACCATCCCCATATAAAAATTGCCCTAACTTCCGGCCCATCGATCCACGTCAATAAAGATTTTCCAATGACGTTACAAATTGACCCAAACGCGTGGGAAAAGATTCGTTTTGCAATGTAATTGCTATCAACAGTCATGAATCGAAGAGAAAATGCTGCCGTTTGTTTTTTTTATTTACTTTCTAAATCACTCCAGTCATTGCAACATGAGCATCTTGTTTAATGTACCGTTGCAAATGAAGATTTAACACCCACAAGGTTTAGGAAGAAAACAGCAAAATTTACATGGAATCAGTCAGCCAGAAATTAACTAAGTCGACAATTTACCGGAAGTTATCGTAT
>JAQFZU010001182.1:0-15145 GCA_034696185.1 Henia vesuviana | reverse complement strand
TTAACTTGGTTTTTCAAAAATTGCTGCATGCGAAAAGATTTTTTAATAATTTATAAAATCAATGAATTTAAACTTGATGATGGTTAAGGTTGCTTGAGTTTTTATTATTATTGTTATTATTATTATTATTATTATTGTCTATAAAGTTATTAATACTGTGCATTTCTTTTGGTTTCTGGCGTCCACTTTGGTTAGCTTTTAATATTATTTATGTTTTCATAATTATTAATAAATTTTTTCTTTTTTTAAAGAGGCCACTTACATTAACGAATGGCTTTTTAACTTGCATGGATTAACGAAGAACTCACTCGTTTCTTGAATTTAAAACTTTTATTTGTTGTTTTGTTTTTCTTGTTTTGACAAATCTAGTTTGAAATGTTAATTTCAACGTTGTTTGAATAATTTAGTAATTTTTTATTTGTTTTTTTTTTATAACAATATTTGCTTTTTCAATATAGCTATTTAAAAGTAATATTGCTATGCATTGCAGCATTGAAACATTCACCATCTCGAAGGAAAAATTTATCTTTAAGACATCGCTCTTTGGCTGAAACGAGACAAATGGACGAGCTACCACATGCCCAAGGTATGTAAACTCCATACACTTTTTATGTTTTATTCATATCATCCTTTGCAAAGTCAATACTGAAAATGCAATTTTTATCGGATTTATTTTTTTAGCATTTTAAAAAGTTTATCTACTTTGCGCCTTAAAATGAAAGTTTTCTAAAACAATAAGAATTGCATTAAAGTTTTCTCTTATGTTATTAATAATTACAAGTGCTGATATTGAGGCTGCTGTTAGCTTCGACTCCTGTTTCAGGTGACGCGAGTAATTCCTCGCTTGGTGGCGCGCAAGTTCCTCCAACGAGTACAACTGCCAAGGCTCCCTCTGCAATTCGTCATAATCGTGTGATAGGGGTTATCCAAAAACAACATCGGACTCCGCCCCCTGTTCCTCCTCGTGCCTCCCTTCAAAGGACTAGAGAAAAAGGTGGCAAGGCTTTAACACCTGCCCATCCTTAAACTACCTGATCCCGTGTTTTGAATAATTTATTTTGATTTATGTAGCATAATATAAGGGATCAGAAAATTTAAAGTGTTGGTGATACATTGACACAAACAGTTTTTAATTAGGAAACAAATTGTATTTGAAATGCTGGAAACTTATTTGATAGAAGCGTAACTTTTTTATCTAATGGATTGATTTTCGCACTGTTGTTCGCTTTTTACTACCAACTTTTATTCGAAGAAAGTAAACAATTTCTTTAGAAAGTGGTAGAGCAAATTGCAGCTACTCCGATAGCAATAAGCTCGTAATAACATTCTCGCACTACATTAAGAACGAGTAAATGCTATTGAGCGGGAAAATAGTTGGTAATAAAAGTGAATGAATTTGATTGTAAACAAAACTTTCTTTCAACGTACACAACTTGATCCGTGAATGGAGAAAAGTTTGCTTTAACTAAAACATAATAAGGATGAATTCCTTTTAATCAGTTGTGACTAATTTTTAAAAAAAATTATATAAACAAAATTGGTAGATTTGATATTTCCTATTGCGCTTATGTAAAAAATGTAAATTTTTAAATTTTATACATATTTGTGACCGTGTATCATCACCAGCTTGCAACTTTTTTGCATGCTTTGGAGATTTATATTCCATTTTATTAATGCATTATTTGCTTGTTTATTTATTACTTTGTAGTTTGTTTGATTGGAGACACGAAACCTTTGCAAGTTATTCCTGCACCCCGATTAGTTTTTATTTCATCAGGCACTTTTCAGTTTTTTACAAATTTTATTAACGCATTTTTTTCTTTAACTCATTGATAAGGTGGTTCTGTCATGAACTAGCTTCTTTAATATTTTAATATTTACCCCAGCTTTTCTTAAACTTTAGTCCCAAATGAAATAAAAAAATTGGGTTCTGAAGTAACGACTATTCGTTACCTCAGAAAGTTTTTTTTTGAAGTTTGAGAATTGCTGCTTAAGACATATCTCGGTTCTACCATTATAGAGTTTGCTTGTTTTATAGACTTTAAATTTACTTTTATGAAGATTGCGGTTACAGCTTTCCGATTTGTAAGGGCAGTGGTTAAAGGCCCTTTGCTAGCGTCACCGCGGTATGAAGTGATTATTTCTTAATTGAAATTTTGTAATAATTTTCACAGCTCTAAAATGGTACGATTATAGAGAATAGCGTGTCACGAATTGCATTTATTATTGTATTTTTTTACTTTTTATTACATTTTATTTTAAAAAATAAGTAATAAAAAAATGGATAATTTTTTTTATTGAATTTAGGTGCTACAGGTGCTAGATCAGATCTCCCAGTGTCTTCTACCCCACCACCGACATTCGAAGAAGCTACTAAAGATGGTGGAAAATCAAGATCATTTACTGATCCTAGTGTCAATCCTGCATCTGGAGATGCTGCAGTTGCAAAGCCGTTGACGCGCAATTCCGTTGACTCATCAGATAAATGTGATGTTTTGAGGTACACGAATAAAGTGCATTTATTTTTTACAGTATAAAACTGAAATATGAAAAATTGTTTTAAAAATTCTGCTCTTAGTTTCTTTTATTACTTTTTTTTAATGTTTTTAATTTCTTTTATTTATATTTTTATTTTTTATTATCAGTATAAGAAATACAGAATTACGGCAGATTATTGCAACTAAAGTTGCTCGCCGAGCAATAATCATTGCAGGCGGTAAAAGAACTAGGTACAGCATGGATCAAGTTGTGTGAATAATAACAATAACTTTTAAAATATAGTTCAAGTGTGAGACCAACCTAGTCGTAGGAATATTCATAAAAGTGCCCTTAATTTTGTATGCTTAATCCCATTTTAACTTCAGTTGTGAATTGCAAAATTACGTGATTAAAGTTTTAAATTTACTCTGCGTTATGTTTTGAGTCAAGGTTTTCAATTTGTACCAACTCAACAATTACGTTTTAACGCCTGCAGTTTGGTTAAAACTTTTAAATGTTTTAAAACATTTAAAATGAAGATGATGTTTTTATTCATCTTAAAGCATGAAACTAAAGAATAGTAAATTAAAAAATAAATTAATTTTAATATATGGTAATTTTTATTTATTTAGCATATCGCATATCACATTGAAAACTGAATCGACATTATCCAGCCAATCAGTTTTATCTGAGAGCAGCTCTACAACATCTGGCATTAGTTCAACAATCAGAACAGTGACTTGGACTCCCCCACATAGTGTTGAGGGATCCACGCCAACTCATACTGAAGGTACCCCCAGCTTTACTGACTCCAGCAGTAGTGGGGATCTAGGTATGTTTTGCTTAACAATCCCTTTGTTTCTTGCACTTGGTATAACTCATCGCACAATTTCTGCTTTTTTATGTCACATGTTGCAATTTAATTTTCATTACACGTTAATTGTTTTTTTATGCATTTCTCTAGCTTATCCCACGACACCAGTAAAGGAGATTATAAAACATATTGCCGGTGCTAAAGGAGATGCAATACCGTATCAAGAAACGGAGATTGTAAGTGTGTAGAAAAATATTTTATAGTATGTTTCAAGAGTTGAAATTGAGTAAATGGAATGATTGCATGGTTTATGACTTTCTTTTGTTTTCTTTTAGGTCGCTAATTAACATCAATGAATGTTTATTTTTTTTAGAATTTTATTTTATACTTTTTATCACCTATTTGTTCATTATTTTAGTGTGAAAAATGCCTTTTTAATGGCATTTTTATAATTATTAATGCGGTTTTTGCAAGTAATTAATAGGGATAAATTCTTAAACATTTATAGATCTCACATAATTTTGTTGTACAATATTGTATACAAAATTCTTATGGATCTTGATCAAAGGAATGGTTACAAAAAAATTTGTTTTTGCTTATTTTTTAATTAGTTGCTTTGTTTAATTAATCAAACCAGATCTCTTACTTCCTTTGCATTAAATCATTTATTATTGCTTAAAAATTATCCAATTATCTAGTGTTTGTTTTAATTTCACTTGTTAATTTTATTTAGGAAAATGACTTTAGATTTTTCTTATAGCAGAAACTGAAACTCATCCTATTGATGTTTTTTATTGATATTATGAATTTGAAAATAATGCAAAAAATATCTTTATAGTGTCATTACTTTTAACAAATATGTAGCAATTTGTCCAGGGAAAAATAATTTAGTATAATTACAAAAACACTTATTTCACAATTAGTTGGATCAATGCTGACTTTCGTAATTGTCTAGATCATAGGCATAACTAACAAGGAGTGCTTCCTGCCTATTCACGATTTGCATGAATTTGAAGAAATAATTGCACTATCATTTAACTAAAACTTGTAGTCTAAAAATGCACTTTTTTTCTAAAAGTGGCTATAAGTTTAACAATATTAATCACATTTAAACAAACTGCAACTTAAGACTGGGGCAGTGTTTTAGTTAAACAAAAACGCAATTATTTTTTTAAATTTATGTAAATTAGAGATGGGCAGGCAGGAAAGCTCTTCTTGTAAGTTTGAAGTGACTTCTAAAGTAATGAAGCTCTAGGTGGCCATAAATTTATTGTTGTTTTTGGGCTTAAGATTTTTCATTTCCGTCTGTGAAATAATCAAGAAATTCTCAATTGACCAATTGTGGGTTGAGATCTGATGATTATGAAACGCAATCAAGCACTTTGTTCGTCCTTTCTGCTAAGTATGTCATGGATGAATAAGTCATCTGCTTAGGGTTATTGTGTTGCGACACAAAATATGTTATCATTTTCAATTGCTGGCGTTGATGGGCAAGTGGTTAACGTGCTCAAGAGACATATATCCAAATACTTGCAAGGAACAAACAGGAATGGTGTTTTTAAGAAGGAAATTCAAGCTGATGGCTCTGTTTAGTGGTTTTTTTCTTGCATTTTAAAGATCTCCAGAATGGCTATATTTCCAAGAGAAAGGCTTACTTCTGGCATAACTTTTTAACCAGAGTAGCTGAAGTGGGTTGGCATTTAAGAAATAAACCAATTAATCATTTTTTCTAATTGCTTTCCTAGTGGCATAGACAATATTTTCTTTATGTGCAGCTCGATTGCACGAGTCTATAATACAAACTTACAATCTTTTTTGTTTGTTGTATTTTTTCATATGTCACCATGAAAAACATTTATTCCACTTTGGCTTGCTGATGATAATTTTTTCTGTGGTTTAAAATTTTTACAAGCAACTTTATAAAGACAATTTTTGATATAGTAAAGATCTACTGCAATATTTATATTTTACTTAATTGGCAATTTAAACTGCTGATTGTTTTTTGTTAACTGTCACTTTTGCAATTGTGCAACCCTGTTGGGCATTTGTTTCGCAAACAAAAAGCATTTTTAGTTGTCTTACTTAACTATAAAGAATGTTAAAGTGCTTTATGGTTTTTGCAGATCCATAATCATCAGATATTAATTCAATTAACATTGGTTTCTTAAGTACAATAACTAAAATAAAGAATTGTATGTCTAAAAACAACAATTTTTACCTCTTCTAAAGACACTCTAAACTTAATTGAATTTGTGTTAGATAATTATTGCAGTTAAACTTGGCCCAACTAATAGGGGACCATCTAAAGCTGACATCTAACTAGTGGATTGCAATTCAGTGAATTGCAATCTTGTGGAATAAATTTTTAGGGTGTTGCAGGAAGTTTGTTGACAATAATAAATTGCCGTTGATATTTCCAAATTGCAATTGTCTTTTTTTAAAAGCAGTAGTTTGTAACATATTGATTTCAAATCTCATTGAAAAATACTAATTTCTAACTCAACAAATCTCGCAGCAAGTTGATTTGAAATGTTAACTTAACTGTTTCTGCAATTTTTTAAAATTTATTTCCATCTAATTTTTTAGATTTGAAATCTAACTTCATGAACTTTAAATTAATAGATTTATGGGTCTAATTCAAGAGGTTCTCTGTGGGTGTGGACTGGAGGGTGAAGGTGTGGGATATCATGTCACTTTAGCTATTTGATTAGTTATCGTTTTTTATTAATAATTTAAATTCTATTTATTTCGAAAATCTGCGATTTTTTGTAGCAAATCTACAAAGAAAGTACTATCGAATGGTGTATAATTCATGGCACAACGGATAGCGGCATTTGTTGACGAACTGTCACAAAAAAGGTTTTAAGCTTTTAATTATTATATAGATTGGTTGGCCATTACATTTTTGTTGAAAGTTACATAATTACATAAAACTTGTCTTCTTTAGTCGAAATTTATAAAATTTATGGGGGTCATGTTTATATTGATAAAATTTATAGTATTTACGTTTACTGTCAGCTTAAAACAAAAATAAACTAATTTACCTAACGAAAGTGAGTGAAATTTTAATAAACAAACAGTATCTGGATAATTTTTAGTTTATCCTATCAATTTTTATTTATTTTTCATTTCAATTTACTAATCTCTCAGCATATATTTAAACTACCTATTTAAGAGAATTACGTAAATGTTTCTAAACATTGCATAATCATAACAGGGATTTTTGCTTATTTAATTTAATTTTTTTTTTGTTTACAAAGATTATAAAGTAAAACTGAATAATCTGTCATTTTTAACTTATTCAAGTTTTGCTATTGCGGCAGTAAGGAATAAAAGCATATCAGTAATTTTATAGAGACTTAGTATCAGCTGGTTTTATTGATTTGTCTTTATATTTTGTAATTTATTTTTATATACTTATAATGTATTTCTACATGTTGTAAGTTATAATTCAATTTATAAGTTGTTTTGCAAAGTCTCAAATAACTTATTACCTGCAGTACCTTAGAAATTAATAATGCTCAAGTTATATTGCGCGATCTCATTTGTCATTGTAACTAATTCACATATAAATCAAATATAAATTAAATTTTAATTTGATTGAAAAATAAAATGTGGAATTACAATTTGGAAATATATTGAATAACGCTTGAGAGTGATAAATTATCAATCAGTTATCAGCTTTATCAGATAAATTTTAATTTTAGCTTAGCTAAATAAAAAATTTACATTTACATCATCCAATAAGACTTTTTAACCTCTTAGGAAATACTATTTTTTCATTTGCAATTCAACCGAAAACTTGATTCGGGTAATAGCTATTTTCAATCAGGTTTGACGGGAACTAATAAAACAACCTTCGAGCAACTTGTTGCTACTTTATCATATTGTCAAATTTACTCTTATACAAAATTATTAAAAAATATCCAAGAGTATTTTTATATTAATAATAAAAATATTGCTTTAATAATAGCAAGTACCTGTTACCCTTTTTTAAAAAAATTTATTTGTGTTTTATTTCTATGGGTGTTGGTGACTTTTTTGCATGTGGCTTCGTATCTTTCACGTTGCACTAACTGATATTTTGCTTCCGTATTTTTTTCTACTTTTCTAGTGAAAAATTTTCACGACATCTTCCATCCTTGGTTGGCTGATAGCAGTTGGGTTTCCATTTGTGTTAAGGATCTGTGGAATTAATTGTATATTCTGTTAATATTGTAGTTATATTTCTGAATGTGTGTACAAGTGGGTCAATACTCGAAAAACAAATTGATGTTGTAATATGTTGAAGCTGTAAACTTTCTGTGGAGAGAAAGTGTTTGATTTATGTGTATAATAGTGACCAAAAATTATAGTCAAAACTATATGAGTATTAACAATAACATTCCAAATATGAGAGCAAAGAGAGATTCATTACTCAAACCTCTGTTTAATGTTAATGAATTGTGTTTATATAACAAAATAACGTACTTGACTGGGAATTAATAAGCGACTTGTACGTTTGTCTTCTTCCATGGTTTTACAAATGATACTGAAATTTATTACGTAAATGTTTCACATTTTTTCCTTTTTTTTTTTTTGTTTTTTTTTTTGTTTTTTGACTTATTATTTTCCATCCATTTTCTTTTTAGGAATATATTTTACTTTACTGTATAAATATTTTAAAAAACTGAATTAGACTTGTGCTTTTTTGCATAAAAGAAATTTGGAATTGTATTTATTGCATTACATATATAAACAAGAAAAATATTGTCAGCAAAATTCTCTATAA
The DNA here is from genome assembly GCA_034696185.1 of Henia vesuviana. NCBI lineage: Eukaryota > Metazoa > Arthropoda > Chilopoda > Geophilomorpha > Dignathodontidae > Henia > Henia vesuviana. Next base: position 7,082 of record JAQFZU010001182.1, on the reverse strand, counting down.
TACAAAGTTTATAAGCCAATACTGAAAGTGGTTGTAAACGAAATTTCAAATCTTTATTGTCTGTGCTTTTGTCAATGTTTTATTTTATTTTTATTTGTATTATTTTCTGTATTTAATAATGCCTATACTCATTTGGTAATTGCTGTCGGGCTTACATTTTATTTGTCATTTATCAAAAGCACAGCTATACGTTTAAACACGATGTATATTATTGTATTGGATGGAATCCGCAATAAACTTGCAACTCTTATTTTATTTGCTGTATTCAAATGGTATTTTGTTGAGGATCTTGTGTTAGCAATTCTTATTTGACCTGGGGTTACAACATGATTGATTAAATTGTAATTTACTGATTACTGTAATTTATTGATTAATCAATAAATGTTGCAGCCTTAATTGTTTGATTTTATTATTTGCTGTATGTCTTTTCGTGTAATTTCGTCAAGTTGGAGTAGACGCAGCGTCGCAAGCTAACAATTTGCACCGTCTCTTGGAAGGTTTATTTTCACCATTTTTTGGTAAATTTCTTCAGACAACTTGTCTATTTTCAGTTTTAAATTTTTATTACTTACTAACTTGTAATGCAAAAAAAACAAAAGAATTTTTTTTTTAAATAAAAAAGCTTTTTTTTTGTTTAAATACTTTTCTTCAAATGGTTTGTTGTCTGCCGAATTGTCTGCATGTTGCTCATTACAATAATTCGTTTGATAATATTAATTTTTGCATGTTTTGTTTTGAATTGCAATAAAATTATCTTGCCATAGCTTCAAGTAAATAATCTTCAAAGATCATTCAACAGTTTAAATCTGTTGTTTAATATTAAAAATTTTTATTTAAGATGAATTGAAAGTGTTGAATGGTTATACTTTTACTAATATCTAAGCACAAGCTAATAATAATTATTTGGTATTTTGTTTAATGTTGATAACTGATGTTAATGTTTTGTTTATTTGCAGACTCGGCTATGATAATCAGTACAACTCGTTTAAAAGGAATAATTAAATTTTTGGATTACTTGATTGTGCCGCTACTCTCGACCACAAGTAAATGCAACGTGACAATAAAGCAAATTCCTAATTTACTTTTATAGTCGTAATTAAGAGTTTAATCTCTAACTTAGTGGAATTTTGTTTTTGATTTATTCGACAGATTTAATTGAAACGTATTTATTATATTTTGAGCACACAAATGCGTTCTGTATTATAAATGCACTTGACTGATGACAAGTGCTTAATTTATATCGCGGTGTGAACGGCCTTTTGCCATGTTGTTGTTCATGTTAGAGTTATTAACGGGCAATAATTTAACACGTATATATATCGTAGATAACTGTTGATATTATTATTTAATCACATAAATGATTTTTTTTTTAAATTTGTTACATAAAATAATTTTAGAAACCAATATTGTGGTTTGAATGAATAAATAAATTTTTATTAGTTAAAGCTGGAAATAAAAGATGATTTATTCTTAAATTAAATTGACGTTTGGTAAAATTAAAAATAAGATTAATGCTCAAATAATTAAATATTTAACAGGAAACTTAAAATTTTAAAAAACAACATTTTGAACTCGTGGATTCATTATACGCGTTTCTTTGCAAATTTTCTGCTTTAAATAAACATTAGAGAACTACAAGGAAATTTTATCATTGAGAAAACAGGATTTTTACATGTATGAGCAGGTTGCTTAAAGCCAGGTTAGAAACATAAAAATAAGAAATTTCCAAGTTGGTTAACAAGTAACCTTTTAGAGCTAAAGCTGCAACGGTCATTAAAATTAATCTAACATTAATTATAATTTGGTTAGATTTGTGATTGTAAATTTATTTGTGTTAGCATTAGGTATCATCTATTTGATGTTAATTCCATTAAGCGAAATGATGCTTGTGAAAGTGTTAATGAAATCATTTGTTGCTGGCAAACAGTAATCAAAACGATTTATAACTTTGTTTACAATCACACGTGCTCAGAACTTATAACTCGATTGAGTAGCAAATTGACAATACTATTGTGGTCGCATTAGTCTCTGACTTGTCAGTTAAAATTAGGTTAATGGAATTAAATAGAAATCAAATAAATTTTTGATGATTGGCAACAACTATATTGAACTTTAAGAATATTTTTTATCGTAATGACTTTTACATTTTATTGCTTTACTATAATTTGCTTTTGGTATTACTACGTTGAAGTGACTTAAACGGTAGCGATCATCGGCATTAAATTTGCACAAATTAATTAGATTTTCCAAAATTTAACAATACTTCGTTGTTAATGCAATTGAATCTTTAGTGGTGTTGTAGAAGTCAATATTTTGTATTTTGGGCAACCACGGCATCTATTACTGTCACACGTTCATTATGTTTGAACGTTTGACCTTGGTATATGCTAGCGAGAAAAATTCATTGGCTTTTTCGTGCTCGTTTGCTTGGTTCAATCAGCTTTTCAGGTCATCGTTGTTGGAATATTGCTGCTTCTTTTGATCTAGAGTGACAGTGCAATTATCTGGTTTAATATATGATGAGCGACAATATTTTTGTTACGAAAAAATCGATGTGTCTACAGTTTTACTTCTCACGTTTCTGTGTGTTGCTTCTCCTAAGCAACTCGATACTTAAATCAATCAAGTGCTGTTAGTGTCATTTCTTTTTCAGCGAACTGCTCTAATTGGGACTTGTGTTTATAAGAATATGAAGGTCATTACAATATCAATTAATGAAACGAGAGAATTCATTGAAAAATCGATAATGAAGATAACATTTCTTCCTTTACCATTGCAGTTCTAATTAACTATAAGTTAGTTATTCGTTTGTTAATGTCATTTGTAATTGTTATTGTCATTGTTAATGTCATTCTTTTTAAGAAGGGAATTCTTGTAACCAGTGCTACATTCTGACATTAATTACGAGAACGAGGAAAGACCGACACTACCCAGATATAAAATCTATAGATACGAATAGGAGGGCGGACACATTGTGCTTTAAAAATATATTTTAATTTTTAGAAAAAAATTTTCTCCAAGCAACCGAACGTGACTTGAGTTGACCATCAGATGGGTTGTCGCGACTGGTATGTAAAACGTCGTATGGTCTACAAAATATCGATTCACAATATATTTTTGCTATACAATATTTTATAAAATTTCGATACTAGCAGTGTTATAAAATATTCCTATTGTAAATAATGAGTTATTTTTATAGAAAAATTTCAAAAAAAGAATAGTAAAAGTTATTCATTTTTTACGATAATTCAAATATTGTGGCTTTTTACTGTAAACTACTGTATCGTAAAGTCATGAAATAGTACTGCGATTGTATTATATTTATTATTTATTGCATTGTCTAACAAATTTATCTTTAGGAATATCTTGTACATTGCAACATTGCCAGTAACGAGCAAAATCTAATTGCTGATTACATAGTTTCATGGTTATGCAAATATCGTAGAGAGGAACGTGAAAGGTCCATAAATATATAATATTACTCCTATTAAGGTAAGTATAATAACTTTTAATTAAATTAAGTCAAGTTATAAAAACTAGTTTTCTATTGCGGCAGGAGAAATGCTAATACATCATTCTGAGTAATGTTAACTCGAAAACGGTTAGGGATTTAGTTGGGTGACAATTAATTTAATTAAATGGCTAAGCATTGGAAGATACATAAAAGGAAAGTGCTTTTTTATATCCGCACTTTACGAGAATAAATTAAAATACTAAGTCATTTAAATCATGCTTTTAAATTATGTTAGCAATTTTATATAAGTTCAACATGTCTCGATAATTTTGGTATTTTCTGTATTAAAAAGTCGTAATGAATCATAATTAAACAATGATAATATTATTGATGAGTTTCTTACTTCAAAAGCCTTTTACATAATTTGTAATGAAATGGGGTTTGGTCAAATATTTGCAATGTAATGTAAATTAAAAAACAGTAAGAGTTTTTTTCAAAACACTTCAATAGTTTATTGATTTTATTTAGCAATTTCAATATTTTAGACGTGTAATATTCTCAATTGTAATTTTACTACATTTTTAACAGCTTACAATTTTGGGTAATTTTGATTTATTATTTATACTCTGCAACTCTGCTTTAGATTTTTAACATGGAGAATCGAAACTTTTTCAGGTATTTGTATAGCTTTGACAATAGCTGCGTACAAAGCTTTTTACCTTATACGATTTTTACCTTCTACCTTATAGTGATATAAGGTGCTTTTTAGAATCAGAAATGACGTCATATTTTTGTCACTACTTTTAAAATGCAAGTGGTAAAAGTTGCATTATGAAGTCAGAAGTTCGGGATTTTTACTTTTCCTTTTGTCACTTTTAATTAGGGATCAATCAAACACGTGCTCAAACTCTTAAATGTGCATTTTATAATTTTTTTTCTAAACAAGTGTAAATGAAAAAAATGACTTTTGGCAAATTTTAAAAGTCAGAAAAAGTAAAAATTTACTGATCTAAAAGTGAATTTTAAGCTTTCAATGCAGCTATTGTCTTTGATTTATTTATCTTGTTGGGTAGGATTCTATTTTACCAATTCGTATTGTTGGCAGAGTTGTGTATCAGAAAAGTTTTTAAAAACTTTTTACTAATTTTGTGCCAGAAAATTTTATTTGATAAACTTAAGTTTTAACTTTTTAAACTAGTTATTTGTATTTCAGCATTGAATTCTATATACTTTGTAATCAACATCTCTTAAATAAAGAGTGTAAAAATGTATATTTAGGTATTTTATTAATAATTGAAAGTTACACATTGCAAGTGTAATACTTAACAGATGGCATTGACCAACCGCCTCAATGTCCGTTGTAGGGGAACTTAATTCTCCTTCTCATTTTTGTTTGTTTAACTGAAGTAAAGGCAGAAAGGCATTTTTGCTCATTCTCAACTTAGACCTACAGTCATTCACATGCTTAACTAACAGTAATAAAGAAGCACAATTGCTAGAAAATGTCCTTTACTTTTCAGTAAAGGTGGCATTTGTTGTGATTTTGTCATATTATAAATCTTACAATATTGCACTTTATTACCACCTTTATTGCGCCATTTGAGTCTACGCAATGAGGTAATCACTACAGGAACTGGTTTTTTCTAAAAAGTTTACAACGCAATAATTTTTTAGGAAAAGATCAAATAGTGTCGTTTCTGGTGGAGGGCGAATGAATGCCATGCACGCGGGCAGACGATTTGGTGGAGATGTAGGGTAGGGGCAACCGAATGGCGAAGGCAGTCCTCACTGCGAAAAATGGGAATGCACACAGACGGCCAAGTATCCATGACTCTGGCACTGAGCTCAAAGCTGTAAACAATTTGTTTATGGCAATTGTTACCGAACCACTAAAAATAAATTAGTACTTTTTATTCTCAATGTTTCTAGTTTTCATATGGTGTTAAAATTTTAATCAAACGAAGAATGTTTGTAAATGGTTATTTAAGTCGATCGTGGTTGGAATTGAAGAGTCCAATCTTTGGTATTGCCTCACATTTTCAATCTCATCTTTTTCTTCAATTTGTATTACTCTTCTTTCAGGTTCTTGATCGTCATAAATTACTTGGATACGGGTCTTATATTTTACAAGATGACAGTAATACCAGACAGCTGCAATTGCTTTGGAAGTGCTAAACTCCTCTGGCAAGTAATAGGAAATCCAATTTAAGCAAATCTCATGGCTTATAAGGCTTTTTTTCAAATGGAACTTTGTCTTTATTAAATTTTTCTTTGCCGTTTAAATCGGAAAAAGATTATTTTAAATCCGTGAATTCTTACTTAGTTTTAGCAAATGTAATATTTAAATATTTATTACATTTGCTAAGTTCTTGTTATCAAATGGGTTAATATTGCTATTAAATTAATTGAAGTTATAAATGACATTAAAATAAATGGTTTTTGGACCAATTTTCTTATTCAAGTAGTAATCAATTGAGACTAGTCGTAAATAGCAATTTACCATTATTTTTGTTTACTTTGGTTTAACGAATTACTGCATGTTTTATTATTTTGTCTTTGGAAAAAAAGTATACATCGATTATTTAATATTTACATCATAAACCTTATTTAAATAATGAATAGAATAAGTGGAAATTATTATTATTTACATTTTTAAGTTCAAATCGATCGTAATTTTTAGAAGGTCATAAAAATATTTCTTTGTTTTAATTGTACAACTTTATACACTATATCATCTGATTGTTTCAATTTGATTCGCATAACTAAAGTTTTTTACAACATAGTACATTAACGTAGAAAAATGTTTTTAAACCTACTATTTCAATAAAGTTACATTTGCTTTCAGAGTAAATAGTACGGCCAGTAGAAAAGATTAAAGATTAAATAGCCTACAGGAAATCCCACGCGGCAAATTCGATCTATTCGTGATGCGCGGAGTTTATTTTTCACGCTTTGCTGGTTGTCTTTGATGGCCAATTGATCGAGTTTCTCGTTTCGTTTTTCCCGTTTGTTTTCGGCATCAGCGGCAGTCTCTTTGCCCTGCAAAGCAAATTTGTAATGTCCACTTGAAAAATTATTTTTGCAATTAACAGCGCATTGCAACTTTAAGGAACAAAAAGGTTGAATAAAACACAACGTGAACGAGGTGCGAAAAGACGGGTGAAGGTTAACATTATTTACAAAAGTAAACTCTTTGCAGAGTTTGCACTGCGATTTAATTTTGCTTCTTAGTATGTTTCATTGCACTTGGGACTTTGCTTTTGAAGTTTTAGTAGGGAGAAATGAATTGAGGTAGTAAATATAAAGTTTCAAATAACTGGGATATTTTATATTAAATATATTGCTTAAATTATGGAGTAGGTGATAATATTTTATTGAATTTTAATTTTGATAATAAATTTAAAACGAATTTTACCATGTCGAGACATGTTTTCCCTTATAAAAAAAATTTCATCATTTAGTGTTATTTTCTAATCATTTATTTAAAATTTGGTCAAATTTTAATCATTTTTGGTCATTTTATCATTTTTTGATCACATTGTGGACTTTTTTGATCAAAATTGTGATCAAAGATATTTTTAATCACTTCACTGACCAAAATGATCTCCCAATGACTTGAAAATGTTCA
>JAQFZU010001181.1:0-15146 GCA_034696185.1 Henia vesuviana | reverse complement strand
GTAAATTGTCTCTATTTAAACACCTTACACTTATTTTTTTACACGGTAGCAGTAATGTGGATGAAGAAAATTGTGACCATGACATTACGCCATTAAGTTGATTTTACATGTAATCTAATAGAATATGTGAACTACTTTAAAGTTCACGATTGCAATTTATCAGGTTAGACTTTGCTACAAATTAATCAAGATAATCTAAATAATTTTGTCAACATTTGTTATCTGACAATGGCATGACATTTCACAAATAAGTACAAACTCCAATTTGTGAATAAACCATACATAATCGAGAACGATTTGTTACTGACTTGTGTTCTTATTCTATAATCTGGTAAGTTTTATTTTGTACATAATTTAATATTCTTATGTCTACACCTAATAAAAGCTAGTTTCTGTGCAAATCCACTTTATTTAGAATATAGTAAAATTATTAATTTTATCTAAATTGAACAGTAGCTGTATTCCAAAATACTCGTGTTATTGTTAAGTCATTGTTGTAGCAGTGCAGTGTTAGGTTTATTTTTGAGAGAGCAATTGTCGCACGATCGATTACATATACTGCATTCTTAACATTCTTAACAATCATAACACTCGTAAAATCTTGCGTGTTGTTGTTAAGCGTTTGTTGTTGTGTTGTGTTAATTGTTGTGTTAAGTTCTTAACACAACACTGAACAATGTGATGTTATATTTAAACTGCTAACACTTCTACCAATTGAGTTTTTAAATGCAGCTACTGTCAATTGTAATGATGCTCTTGATGTTTCTTACAATGAGAAGTTTTAGTCTTGCTTAAGTGGTATGCCAAGCATTAATTATGAAAGCTACTTTTTTATTTTAGAAAATGTGGACATTACACATTAATCTGAGTTTAAATCTTACTAGCTTAGGTTTCACTTCAGCATGACTTCTAATACTTCTGTCTCAGAATGCACAAGCAAGTGGTACGAAGACAGTTATGCATCAACATTTAGTGGCATTGGTGATTCTCAATTTGCCAAATATGTAAATTTTCCGACAATTTTGCATTATATTGGCGATGTAAAAGGCAAAACTGTCCTAGACATTGCATGTGGTGAAGGAAACTTTTGCCGATTTATTAAATCCAAAGGTGCATCAAGAGTAGTTGGTGTCGACATTTCTAATTTTATGCTCGAGTTCTCCAGAAAACAAGGTGGAAATATCGAATATCAACATGGAGATGCATTCAATTTGGGGGTAATTGGTCAGTTTGATTTTGTTACTTCAAATCGTTTCCTTCCATACGCTGAAACCAAGACTCATTTGAAAAAAATGTGTCAAACTTTTTACAATAACTTAAAAGAAGGCGGGCGATTTGCTGGTTTTGGAATCAACGTTTTTGAAGATCCCAATTACGAGACTGAATTAGCTCATCTTGGAATTCTGAAATATGTAGCAGTGCCATCATCGTCAAGTGAAGTGAAACTAGCTGAAATACATATGAAAAATAATAAAGGAAACACTTTTAAAGCTCTTACCTTTTACTACGAGCCTGAAGTGTATGAAGAAACATTTAAAGAGGTTGGTTTTCGTAACTTCAGTTTTAAGCCAAATATAATTGATGATCGCGAGCCACAACCTCATGGGTATTGGGATATTGTACGAAATAGACCATACTTGATATGCTATTATGCTGAGAAATAAAATCGAAATTTTATTGATTTTTCCATGTTGAATCAAACATTAATAAAAATAAATTTTAAAAATTAATATAACTATATTACTTGTACTTGATTTGTTTGTTGTTTAATTACAAAGATATTGTAATAGCTAATCGCATTTTCTTATGTTTTGTTTATGTATATTTAATAATAAATTCAGGCTAAATCCGAATTGAAAACAATAAATTTTAATGAATTTTGTTATAATGAAAATAAAATAGTTAATTTTCAACAAGAAATAAAATTCTAAATTTACTGAAAAGGATTTTGAAATTACTGATTTTTCAAAATTGTACTTCGATAAATTGTGCCGCATTTCCACTTTCTTTACCAAAAATATCAAGGGAGTGGTATGTTTGGCGCGAGTTTGACTGGGCAAACTCAGAATTAGGTTTCGTTTACTAAATCAAAACTAACTATTTTCGTATTGATACGTAAACTTTACCGTTTCTTTGTAGACTTTATGCGTTTCTTGCCTTTAAAATTCTAACTTTTGGAGTTTAATCTCTAATTTCATCACTTTTCTCGTCAGGAAACAGAATATTTTCGATCGAAATTTTCCGCAAACTCGCCTGGCACAGGAAACGAGTTTTCACATTTAAAAATCGAAAAACTCACACTTTTGACCGTCCTTCAGCACTTTTACCGCATCTGGGCCCATAACCACGTTGATCAAATCAGTTGACACGCAGTATTTAAGCCATCAGGCAGTCAAGAACAACAGTTTTATTCACTGACATGAGTAAGGTATGACCTTCAATCTTACTCTGTTTAAGGTTTGAAAACTACTCCTAACGATCTATTTCGTTATGTACAAAAGCTAGGTTTAGACCTGGGGTTTTTGATTAACAACAATTAGTACTAGATAAAAATTACTCTTAAGTTACAGCACCAGATTGTGAGAGATGCGAAGCTGGGTTGGGCAGGAGGAAAACAATAAAAACAAGGGAGCTCTGTATTTCCATGGCTCAACAGTATTGATACAGAATTGCTCCTTCCAAGCAGTATCGCTTGGGTCTTCCTACCAGTATCCTGAGGGTTGGGGTCCTACTCTGCATAAGCATGGGTGGCTGCTGCGCACAGTCTGATGCTGGTGCCTTCGTTCGTGTCTAGGGAATTCTTCTTCTTTATTCATGTTAAATCCAAGCAGGTTTTGGCGAGAAGAATAGCAGATGAGAACAAAAGGAAAAAACTGTTTATTTTAATTGATTCAAGGTCACAGCCAATATCAGGGATGTAACAAAGCCTATATCCATTACAAACAATAACCAAAACAAATATAGATAGAAATACTACAACCATCAATAGATGGCTGTGAATAACCCCAAACTTAATTCCAGCTTGGACAAGCCCATAATCTAACACGTTCCCCATCTTGTCCAAGCACTCATAGAAGAAGAAGACTTTATTTCCAAAAATAAAAACCTTTGATACAATACATTCCAATAAATACAATCTCTGATATTTACATTATAAACACCAGTGTATAAGAAGAGCAGTATATACAACGACAATACAAGACCCAAATAATATTGAGGTATAGCATATACTAACAACAACATCAATAATAATAATTCAGTTTCAAATACATAAGATATATTAGAACACAATAAATGTAAGCCACGAGTCACAATAATAATCGATAAAACTCAAAAAACAAAACGTAAATACGACTTGAGTTTAACTGCTAAAAGAGGCTTCATACACATATCAGCAATGTTCCTTTCAGACCAAACAAAAAACAAGACGAATTCATTTCTACGTAACAAGCCCCGCACATAATGATACTTGACGTCAATATGTTTGGTACGATTGTTCAGGATATCGTAACGAGCAAACGACATTGCCACTTGATTGTCGGCGAACAACACGAGAACAACTTTCTCGAAACCAAGTCCAATGCTTCGTATCACACGAGCTACCCAAACGATCTCCGTCGTGGCCAGGTCCATGGCCACGTACTCTGCTTCCATTGATGACTTGGCCATGCAATTTTGCACACTCGATCACCAACCAAGCACGACATCCTCCAAGGACCATATGTATCCGCTAACTGACTGACAACCATCCACCACCGTTGCCCATGATGCATCCGTGTAAATCTTGAGCTCCTCTGACATAGCCCTTGACAAATTGATACCATAGTCCAATGTGGTATGTAGATAAGCCAATATAGTTAGTAGATAATTGAATTGTAAATCCATGGGGTGTGAGGTAAATTGAGCACACGTAATAGATGAGAACGCGATATTAGGTCTTGTCCAACCCGCAATAAACAATAAGGCACCTAACAACTCTCGAAACGGTTCCGTAGTCGTTAATCAATCCTTGAAATTTAGCTTGTGTGTAGTCTCGACATCCATCACAGCGTTCACTGTAATTATCGACCCCTTCAAAGACTTCTCGACTAGTCTTTCAATGTATTTCCGCTGATGTAGAATCACTCCAACCGCCGTTGGCTCAAATTCAACACCCAAGAATTTTCAAATATGTCCTAACCGTACTATATCATAAACTGCTGCAACCAACCCATGAACTCTCTCCATGTGTTCTTTTGATGTGGCAAACACGGCCATATCATCAACGTACAACAATAAAATACACCAATCTTCGAGAATAAATACACAGCGATAATATGGTGAGGCGACAAATCCAATCTCAAGTAAATCCTTAGCTAAATGTATGTGCCAACATCGCCCGGCCTGTTGCAACCCATACAGTGACTTGTTGAGTTATAGCACTATATCCTGACTATCGTGAACCTTCCCATATCCTAATGGTAGCTCCATAAAAATTTCTTTATCGATTTCACCGTATAAGTAGGCATACTTAATGTCCCACTGTTCGTGGACCCATCCCCTAATGGTCACGAGTAACACGAAAAACATTTTAACAAGATCAAAGTCCACTATCGGTGAAAACGTTTCATTGAAATCAAATCCCAGTAGTTGTTTATGGCCATGTGCCACAAGCCAAGCCTTGTAATGTTTAATCGTCCCGTCGACGTGGGTTTTCAATGCAAATACCCACTTACTCGTGAGCACTTTTATCCCGACTGGTCGTGGCACCGGTGTCCATACATCCTTACTTTCAATACTATTATGTTCATCGAGCACCACCAGTCTCCATTCCTCGACATCAACTGACTCCATTGCATTTTGGAACGTCTTCGGCACTGTGTGGAAGCATGCGAGATCTGACTCCGGCGATTCCAGCAAAGGAGGGAGTGAACTCAAAACTGGACAAACATGTCTCATGTTTACGTTCAGTGTAAACAAAAAATCTTGCAGATTGCACTGTAAATTGTTCCCTAAACACGTTTGGACTACGTCATTCAAACTTCTGTTCCTTGTCGACTCGTTCCCATAATAATAGTATACGTCCACGTGACTACCGATCTGTAGAGGAACTTCCTCACGAGGCCATTGACCACTTAATCCATTTGTAGGCATTTGAGTGTTCACAGGTACTGCGGGGACTTCCTGATCCTCTAATTCAGGAACAACAAAATTATCATCTCTCTTCAAACAACGCACACCCATAATATCTTTGTTGAAAGAAACATGTTTTAATTCGATTATTTTCCTCGTTATACAATCTAAGACTCGGTATCCCAAAGCGTACCCAAAGCGTGCCCCACCAAAATTCCTACTTCTCCCTTAGGGTCTAGCTTTGATTGATGTATTTTCGGAGTATAATAATAAACCACACAACCAAATACCTGTAGATGTGCTAAATTTGTCTTCTTTCCTACCCATTGCTCGTACGGAGTCGTCCTCGGATCTATGGCATGTGGTAATCGATTTTTAACGTGAACGTACGTCTGTAGAGCTTCACCCCAAAATGAGTGATCGAGACCTGATGTTGCCAAAAGTGTTCGAATTCCATCGATTCCATAGCCATTGAAACGCTCCGCACTGCCATTCATTTCTGGGCTGTACAAATGTCAAATTCCAACGCTATCCAAATAATCCCGAACCAATTTCCCGCAGAACTCCATACCATTGTCGGTATGTACTTTTTTAATTTCTGACCGGTTTGTCTTTCAACTTTTTGCACGTACAACTTGAGTTTTGAGAGGACATTAGACTTGTTGGCAATCAGACACACTTCTGTCCATCGAGAATAATTGTCCATAAACATAATGAAGTATCAATTACCTACCCTCGACACATCCGGACTCAGACCCCATAGGTCAATATGTATTAATTCCAAAATATTCTTCATTCTCGGTTTCCTTATCACTGAGAGTGCCTGTCTCTCCTTAGGACGAACGCCGTCTTCACTTCTCATGATGTACTTTTACTGACTTTGTGGGCAATCCTTTTGTGCCATAAACCTGTCGATTCTTTGGTTTGCACCACCTGCCCTTCCTTAAAATCTGTTTTGACTCCACATATGGTGTACAGTTCACTAAAGGCAGTTCAGCGCAAACTCCATGATCTCTAGCTCCTATCACTCCTAGTAAATTGTGGCATATCCTTGGCAGTTGCGTTTTTGAGATTCTCTGGGAGTTGTTCTTTGATGGTGGTTTGTATTACTTGTTATGTCACTTTCCTCAGTGACCTGCCTCGTCACATACGCCCTAGTGGCAAATATGAGCACGACAGGGGCTTCCTCATTGGAAAGGAGCACTGCATCAGCACGTCCAAGGGGCGAGTTACTGTTGGTCATCCAGCAAAGAATTTAGGTCAAAGCTCAAAGGCCGCGCATTTCGCATACCTAAAGGGAACATTAGCATGGTCGTGCAAAATCGCACGACAAAGGGTATTAAAAAAATATTGGAGATCACAACATTTTCAAGGGCGGATCACCATACGTCTCTTTCCTAGTGACATTCGTTGCGTAACTCGCAACGATGGGTGATCCACGGGTTTAACTTACGTGTTTTTCCTTCACCGTCGCCTTTGTGATGGCGGGGGGAGGGGGGGACGTGGTGGGGGCGTATTATTGCCGCCGGCGGATGGTGGGTCGTCGGGGAAGCAAGTGCGGAGGTCCGAGGTGTTGGTTTGGTGTGTGTAAGATGGTTAGTTTTGTGGGTTTTTTTGGTGTTATGGTTTAGAGTTTACACACTAAGTTGACAGTGTCATCTGTTGGTGATCATTGGTGTGTGATTGTCTTATTTATTTTATGTTGGTATTGGTTGCTATGGTGATGTTGTAACATTACATCATCTGAGACCTTGATACAATTTGTGTGTTATAAGAACCTCATGTTAATGGAATAAACCAAATATTCACTGCACGTTGGTGAAAACCATTGCATCCACTTAATGTATTGAACAAGGTTATGGGCCCAGATGCTGGAACTTTACTGTGAGTGCAGTAGAATGTTTATTTCCATCAATTTTCGCCAATTTGTGAGTAAAAAGATCGACTGACATCGAGAGTTTCGATTACCGATTGGCCAGTTTTGATTCACGAGAAAGTCCGAAAATGATGCATGATGATGAGCAATCAAGAAATGACAATTGGAACCTCAGATAAAGCATGATTTCCTAAATGAGAATTTGTATTTACATTGAATTTCCTGGTCAAAAAATGACAAAAAGGTAAGGAGGTTTGCATATCGTAAAAATCGCGTATAATAACCGAAATAGAATACGAAACTCATCCGTTTTTTTGTCTTATTGGTATGTCCAACGATGGGCGAAATGTTTTACGGTTTGCAAAGCTCAAGGGCCCGGAAAATTTCTCTGAATGGAGCTTAAACATTAAAATGCTTCTAAAGGAGAAAGGGCTCTACACAATTGTGAGCAAAAAGGAGCTGCCACTTGAAGACAGTGCAACGAGGGAAGTGAAGAACGCGTTTAATTTGAGACGTGATAAAGCCGTGTCGACTATTTATCTCAGCATGGAGACAGGTGTCAAATCGCTGCTGAGTTCTTTTGTGGAACCGGTCTCTGCGTGGGAGACGTTGGAAAAGACTTTCCAACCAACGTCCAAAGCACTAGTTGGATGTTTGGCGAGGGAATTTTTCAACGACCACTTCAAGATGCCGGAATCGATGGCAATCTATCTTGCACGCCTCGAAGAGACGGTGGCAAGATTGGGCACAGCAGGCTGCAAGATCCCAAAGGTTCTCGTTGCCTTCAAAATGATATCGAGTACCCCGGATAATTTTGGAAACTTGGTCCAAAATTTATACCAACTCCCCGACACGGAATTTATTCCAGAACGAGTAAAGTTGTCCCTCATGGCGGAAGACACTTGCCAAAGGGAAATCATGGGTTTTGATAATCGAGAAAACACAGTCACGAATTTGACAAGTCAAATGGATGTTTCACAAGCCTCAACGAATCAGCAAAGTGGTCAGCAGAACAGGATGAATAATTTATCAAATGTTATTTGTTATACCTGTGGCCAAAGAGGCCATTACGCACACGACAGCCCTAGAAAAATACTACTGGTCCAACAGAGAGATCAATATCAGCAAAGGAATCAATTTCAACAAAATCCACTGAATTTGCCTAAGAATTCACATCAAAATATACCTACTCGACGAAAATAGAGAAGTCGAGGTAGACCCAGCAGGGGAAAATCACAAAACTTTACTACACTGCCCGATAAAGATTTCTTCGAGGGATGGTTTATGTCGATTAAGGAATCGGATCAAAATAATCCAGTTGCACATCATGTCATGAGGACGCATGAATTTCTATTGGATACAGGTGCAACACACCATTTTATTCACGATAAGGAATTATTTATGACATTATCAACAGTGCAAGAAATTGTTAAACTCGGAAAGGATGTAACGAGATTAAAAGTCTCGTAGTGTCTTTTAGAGGTAACAGACCGGAAGTCTCAGTACTATGTTATAAATAAATAACCTGATAAATGATTAAATTTTTAATCAAAGATTAGTTGGTTGTCAATAAGTTATTTATAAAGTTTATTGTGTGAAGTCTCCTAGTTTGGACATGTGTGACTATAATTAGCTAATTAGGGTTAACTTTAACCGGATGCTAATTATGAGAGCACATGTTCTCGTTGTAGTAAGTGCCCATCAGATGGCATTTTGGTGGATGACTTTGGCCATTTCATCCGATTGGATGGAAATGGAAGAGTCCGAGTGTCCAAAGAGTGGAGATTGGGTATTTTTACCCTCTCTTGTGTAGAAGAGATTAGCTGGCTATATAAGCCAACATAGTGTTTTGTTCTTGTTTGCTTTATTATCTTTGAATGTTTGATAACATGATTGATCTAATGCTTGACTTTGGTCACATTGATTGATCTAATGCTTGACTTTGGTCACATTGATTGATCTAATGCTTGACTTTGGTCACATTGATTGATCTAATGCTTGACTTTGGTCACATTGATTGATACATTTTGCACAGACTAGCGAATAGCTTGACGTGAAAATGAATTCAGTGCGTACCTGACCCTGGAAAGCAACCGATGATGGCAACTCATTATAGCTCTGCTTGAATTCGGGCCGGCACTGTACTGAAAAATGGCAGTGATACGGTGCATGGGTTGCAGGTCCGAATGTCGTCAGTTCCTTGTATATCGATGTATTCTATTCGATGGGACTTTGTCGAGTTAAAAAGTAAATTCTGTATCGACACGGGTAGTGAAAGGCGACTACTGCCCTGGACAGTGAGAGACGCATCCTCTTAGGTGTCGATGACTACTGTTCTTGGGATTGTGAGGCCGCTCTGTTTGTATTTTCAGTTTGCCACAATTATTGCATGCGCTCGCATGATAATAGTTCGAATCCAGAAGCAAAAGGAATCCCTCTCACTCACGAGGAGCCATTTGGTGACAAACCGGAAGTCGATTCGATGCGCTATGTGAACCATACGAGTAATATCTCGAAATGGAGAAATAATGAGATTGCATTATCTTACGTCTCCTGAATCACTCAGATGTCTAATAATCTATTTTGTGTCCGACCATGTGTTCCAATGCAACCCCGATGCGTAAACGAGTGTTTAGTTAAGTAGCTTTAGTCATTCGGCCTTGTTGTTAGATTTAATGTTAATGTCGTGTACTTTGTTTTCGTGCCTCTTTTAGTGTTTAGTACTTTGTTGTAGCCTGGTTAGGTTAGTTTAGCTTAGTGTTGTGTTAGATTAGTAAGTGGAGTTTGGCGTAACTCCATATCCCGTCCTTACTCTATTTTAGTGATGGTGATCAAAACCTGTTGTATTGTATTAACGTGTAAATATTAATTGTTTAAGACGTAGTTCTAGTATTAATTGTAAATATAAATATTGACTGGTTAATTTGGCTGATTAATAAATCCTGAACATGTTTTGATAAAAGATACGAAGTCAGATAATTTTTCTATAATTGATATTCACCGGGTTTTAGTTAAAATACGGACTTGGATATGGAAAAATACGGAAAAATCACTGTCACAAGGAAGAGATATTTGCAACAGGATTAGGCCTTGTCGTTTGGGATTTGGATTTAGGAAATGGGATCAGTCATAAACTGAAGTTGGAAAACGCATATTTAGATCCAACAATGAGTAGGAACTTAATAAGTTCAAGTACACTCACTGACAATAAATACAAAAAAGGATGAATTAATTTTGAGATCACCAAATGAAGAGATTGTGACGGTGATTTTTTCCCAAGTCCGTATTTTTACTAAAATCCGGTAAAAATCAATTAGAGAAATTATCTGACTTTGTATTTTATCAAAACAAGGACAGGATTTATTATTTCTGATTAAACAATTAAGAATTGTGTTTACAATTAATATAGCTTTACAAACATCTAGAATTAATATTTATATTTAACACATGAGAACAGGTTCTGATCACCGTCACTAAAATAGAGTAAGGACAGGATATGGAGGTACACAGAACTTCAATTTCTAACACTAACACAACACTAAGCTAGCTAACTAACAAAATTACCACTTAATACTAAAACACTGAAAAGGCACAAAACTACATTGCACGAATTTAACACTAACACTAAAGTGCCAAATGGCTAAAAACTACTTAACTATACACACGCTTATGCTTCAGGGTCACATGGGAACACATGGTCAGGTACAAAATAGTTTATTAGGCATCTGAGTGATTCATGAGACTTCAGATAATGCAATTGCATTATTTTTTATTCTGGAGATATCACTCGTACGGTTCACATGACACATTGAACCAACTTCTGGTTTGTCGTCAAACAGTCTCATTGCAAACGGAAGGAATTCCTTCAGTGTCGGGGTTCGAATTATTAGTATGCAATCACATATAATAATCTCGGCTAACTGAAATTACAAAAGTAGCGGCTTCACAATCCAGGGAACAGCAGTCATGGACACCTAAGAGGGTGCGTCTCTCGCTGTCCAGGGCAGTAGTCGCCTTTCACTACACATGTCGATAAAGGATTTGACCTTTAGCTCGACAAAGTCCCATAGGAATTAAATACATCGGTACACAGGGAACTAACGACATTCGGATGCGCAACCCATGCACCGGATTACTGCCATTTTTCAGTACAGTGCTGGCCCCTATTCAAGCAAAGCTATAATGAGGTGCCATCATCGGTCGCTTCCCAGGGACAAGTACGTACTGAATTTATTTCCACGTCAAGCTATTTGCTAGCCTGTGCATAATGTATTAATCAATGTGACCAAAGCCAAACATTAGATCAATCATGTTATCAAACATACAAAGGTAGTAAAGCTAACAAGAACAAACAATACACGGCCTTATATAGCCAACTAATCCCTTTACACAAAAGAGGGCAAAACGTCCAATCTCCACTCTTTGGACACTTGGACTCTTCCATTTCCATCCAATCGGATGAAATGGCCAAAGTCGTCCATCCAAATGCCATATAATGGGCACTTGTTACAACGAAGACATGTGCTCTCATAATTAGCCTTGAGTTAAATTTAACCCTAATCATCTAATTATAATTACAAACGTTTACACTAGGAGATTTACAAACTAAACACTTATAAATAACTTATTGGCACCCAATCACTCTTTGATTAAAAGAATAATTAAATAATTATTATTTACTTACACTATTACTGCAACTTCCGGTTGGGTAACTCTAAAAGACACTACGGGACTTTTAATCTCGTTACATGTCCCTCGAAACTAGGTGGATACACTGGTGTAAACACTTAGTTTCTTATAAACTCAAACCTAAAACTTACCACAAGAGTGATTATCTTTGACAAAACAACTGACAGGATATAATTCCTGTTTACAAAACACTTCCCCAAATGGGCAAACAAGCAAACAACCTAACGACACTAAACTATGTGCAGAATCTCTGCAAAACACTGTCTTCAGATTTTCAGGAGTTGCAGTGGATCTCCAGGCAGTTGCAACATTTCGTTGCAGAATTTCATCAACAGATGGTGTTGGCAGCAGTAGCATTGCGGTAACCAAGGTAATGTTTTAAAATGGCGGTTTTCGAACGGTTTCGTCAACTAATTTTCTATTTTCTTTCAGAAATTCACGGAATACAACATCAAGATGGCAGGATTAGGTACGATCAGGAACCTTCGACCAGTACGTATCAATAGAATGAAATTTTCGAGCAATCTATTAAAATTAATTTCTAATTTAGGTAGCGACAGGATGATTTGACATCGGCAGCACTTATTAATGACCTTAATATTTAATTTTCTACTGACTTATACCTACTGTATTTCTGTAAATAAAACTTGACTTTGCAACTATTACCTGTCCGATATTATTTTGTGACCAATACTACAATCCTGGGAATTCCAACTGGGTTTGGTCTCGAGTTGAAATCAACTCAGTAGCTTTTAGTTTGGATGTCTGCTTAGTCAAGCAATATTATGTTTTAGAATAAATTACTTGATTTATGCAAACATATTTTTTATTAAATTTAATAAATGTTCAAACTTAAAAACTATAGCTTAAAAAAGAAATAAAATAAGATTTAAACTTAAAACACCGTATTGAGTACTCAACTCGTCACGGAGACAAAAAAAATAATAATCGGAAAACTGTTGCCGACTTGGCAATTACAAATAACAAAAAAAAATGCACACAAAGAAATCTTATAGGTAACAGTTAAAAAACACACATACAAAAAGAAACTCCCCCCTATGTCTTCCAGATCCCATCCGTCAAAATCATCGATAGATGTCTGAGTCGACGCGGCTATTGGTGCGGGAGTCGGGCTGGGAGTGAAAATTGGCGAATGCTTTCGCCTCCGTAGAGCTGGTACTGGGAATCCAGTATTAGCATTTCTACTTGAAAGTGGTGACCTCTTTCGCGATTTTAGGGTGACTGGGTCGAAGGAAGTGTCACGAAGAGTGAGCTTGGTGAGCTCTCTCGAGTTGCCACGGTAATAACACTGGTTGTCGGAGTCGACGGAGGTATAGAGATGAAATATGTTGCCACTACTGGATTACTAGGTGACACTTTGGGACTCATGGGTTGTCCAGATGACGCCGTTGCTGAACAAGAAGGGGACTTCTAGTACCGGTTGGTATACAAAATCCTGCGGGGTAGCCACAAATGCCATTTTTCAGTACAGTGCTGGCCCCAATTCAGGCAGAGCTATAATGAGGTGCCATTATCGGTCGCTTGCCTGGGTCAGGTACGCACTGAATTCATTTCCACGTTAAGCTACTCGCTAGTCTGTGCAAAATGCATTAATCAATGTGACCAAAGTCAAACATTAGATCAATTATGTTATCAAACATTCAAAGATAGTAAAAGCCAGCTAGAACAAGACACTACATCGGCTTATATAGCCAACTAATCCTTTCTACACAAAAAAGGGTAAAACATCCAATCTTTACTTTTTGGACACTCGGACTCTTCCATTCTCATCCAATCAGATGGGATGGCCGAAGTCGTCCATTCAAATGCCATTTAATGGGCACTTGTTACAACGAACACATGTGCTCTCATAATTAGCTCCGAGTTAAATCTAACTCTAATTACGATCACACATATCTAATCAGGAACTTTACATACTGAACACTTACAAATAACCAATTAACAACCAACCAATCCTTGATTAAAGAACTAATTGAATGTTAGATTATTTATTTACAACACATTACCACGACTTCCAGTCGGGTAACTCTAAAAAACACTACGAGACTTTTAATCTCGTCACAGGGTGGTGGTCGATGAATCCTTCACCCTCCTGAATCCCCTTCAGAGTTCTACCTCACAAGCCCTTTGGCTTGTGCGAAACTTGAGGCTAAAGTCACGGTGATCAACTGTCATGGCAATTGTGACCATTCGTCACTAGAGAGCTGTACGAACCCCCGATCACATGATCTCTGGGGCACGTTCATTAGCACAACCTGAGGGGCTCAGCCACGAGGAACAGAGGGCTGCCCAGGACGTAGTGCTATGGGCGCGGTGGTAAACGCATGGCGGTTGAGCGCACGTACGATCACCCCACGTAGCTGGAATGCTGGTAGCAAAGTTATATGGCTGTGTGGTGATAGCTTCGGCTATCGACACGTGGTCAGCGAACCGAGAGAGTAAGTGGGAAGGAGACGGTGATGTACGTCGCGGCCTTTACTAAATAAAGGCCTACACAAACAAGTTACGCGTCTGTCTCCATTACTCAATAGTGAGGCGATCGTGAATCTGCCGCGCTGGGGTCCGTGCCCAGCCGACAGTGAAGCAAAACCCTCACACAATCAACATCGAGTTACGACAATTAAGTTGCGATGAGTTTGTGACCCCAAATACCATTTGGAATCACGAAAAGTTCAAATAAAACAATTACATTATCATAAGTGTAATATAATTCGAAGAAGATGCTGTTTATGTTTATGTTTATGGAAAAAATTGATCTTACAATCTATGGATACTGATCAATTGATATTAATGTCGATAAACTTAAATTTAGCTCCTATATTATTTAACTAATAATACTTGACAATTAAAGAAATAGAAGTAATATTAATAAATATTATTAATCCAATCTTTTAACCACACTTGTTGTGCATACAAATATGAATATTGGATGGCTGAAATAACTAATCGATCGACTAATCAATAAACTTTTGACTGAATCTCCCTCGGAGGAGTTCATAATCATCACTAAAAATAATTAATAATTCCTAAATTAAATATTAACTGCTACAACAGTTAATATTTGACAAAATTACATAATAAAATACATTAAAAAGTATTAATAAACAATAAACATGAACGAACAATAACTAAGCAATAATGTTAAAGCGAAAACTATGGTAATACATTTGTAACCTAATACTGTGTGTCGTGATTTCGAATTAGATAAGCGAAATAATTTGCCATCTAATTTAATCACTAAAAAGGGAAGCTTCCGAAGTTGTCCGCCTCCAATTGCATTAATTTTAAAGAAATAATTGCATCTTTGTTTAACTAAAACTGTGTCTTAATCTTAGACTAGAGGCCGGCGGCCGCTTCGCTGGCCGATTGTAATGCGTGATTGCAATAATAGTTGAGATGTGATTGTATTATTGCGAAATATATTGGTCGAGTTGTTGATGATATCTCC